>JAHZMU010001255.1:0-14611 GCA_027743725.1 Rambutsinella grinnellia | reverse complement strand
TATTAGGGAGCAAGTTTTGCGGAAAAGAATGAGTTATGCGTAAGTAATGAGTCATTAGGAGACATAGCTGTTCATCAAATAGGATTAAGAAATACGAACACTTTTGCCATCCATGCATAGTTAATATGATAATGACTATGACATTATGACCTTGAAGGATCAACTGTTACTTGGCTCATCCACTTGATAAAATGCTCATAAAGTTTTAGAAGGTTCCGTGTTTTCCAGTCAGAGTTAAAAAAATAGTTGGATTTGGCTGGGAACATAAGCGGATCATTTTGTTGAGGAGTTAATAGGATTTCTTTAATGGTACATTCATTATGACATTTCAAGTTTCATAATTTGCGCCTTTTGGAAAACAGTTGCAAAAACAAAAAACATGAACTCATAAAATATTAGCAAATTTAAGTGAGACGCTTCTTGTTTATTTAGTCTTTTTTATTAATCATAAGCAAATTTTGTAATTAAATTTGAGAGAAAGGAGTTGTGACATATTTTGGAGTAAAAAAATTACAACAAGCTCAATACAATTATGGTGTTGAGGCGGAAAACAAATTTTGAGTTATTGCGCCACATGCGTTTGTTTTCCTTTGAGAAACGGTGAGCTCGTGTACTCGTAAGCTGCCGAGTTGAAGGCCACTTTTCTTTATAACTTTATGGAAAGTTTTATGGAAGGGTTAAAAAAGAGATCACGCAAAACGCCTGCACACATGCACCCTATTCTACTTTGTTAAAGTGGAGAAAATTGTGTAAACAAAAATATAAAAATATTTGAAGTTTTTCTTTTTTCTGCCAATATTTATATTATCGATCCCTTCCCCTTCTTAAAACTCTGGGAGAGATGTGATTGAATCAACTCTATTTCATCCTTTAATATTTTATTACTCAAGAGAAGCAAAAAAATGGAGTGTGGGAGTTTACAGGGGAAGCCAAAAAGCCACAGATTGTTATTAGATAGAGAGCAATGTAACAGAGAAGTGTACCCGCTTTCCAATATGAATATGTAATGGGCAAGTTTTAATAAATTTCATAATACGCTGGTTATAAATTTTGTGTGTAGCTAAAATGATTGGGCTTTGGTGTAGCGAATTATGACTTGGTTTTTAAAAAGTCTTAAGATTTCTGTCGACTGAAGTACACCACTCCATTTTTGAATTGGTGTAAAAGTGGAATGTTGAAAACNTTTGTGTGTAGCTAAAATGATTGGGCTTTGGTGTAGCGAATTATGACTTGGTTTTTAAAAAGTCTTAAGATTTCTGTCGACTGAAGTACACCACTCAATTTTTGAATTGGTGTAAAAGTGGAATGTTGAAAACGCATTATCTTAAACAATCACTTTCAGATTTTATGTCTGACTTGTGAGAGTGTTAATGGACTAGAGTGGTTATGCTACGCGTAGGGTTAGTTGGCTGTTTTAGCCATAAAGCAAAAAAAAATCTGCAATAAATTGTATGGGGAAGGAGGTGATCGGGTAAAAACAAGATTTGTTTCCCCTATCACCTCACTCACTCTCACTCTCAGAGCTTTCGTCAAAAGACGTAAAGGGAGAAAGAAAGGTTTATGACTTTTCCAAGTTAAAGTCACAAGGCCATATCCAGAAGAAGGGAATAATCATCATGTGTCTAAAACATCTCATATCGTAAGAGCAAGAAAGCAAAATGTATCACAAAAAACTTCTTTCGCAGAATGAAAGCAACGCATCGTAAACCATAAAGGATAAAAAAGGATCAACAAAATAGAACGCTGCTCTGCTCTTTCCTCCTCGAAAGGAGGAGATGAGAGGTAAAGTATACGGCACGGCAATGAATATTTATTTGATGTTTTAAACGATGTAGAGGAAGAGTATCCATAAACTAGATATTTATAATATGGACTATTTACAAAGGCTAAACTGTCGGCGAAAATGGGATGAGTAAAAGGGGAACAAAGCAGATGTGAATATTTGATTTGGCTCGGGATAATCACGTGTGCTCTTATATTTAGAAGAGATGATGAAATGAAACAAAACACACAAGCTTTGTTTAACCAATAAAAAAAGGGGAGTGCAAAAGAAATCCGTATGGAAATGAAAGGTGTTTGATTGATGAGAATAGTTGTTCAGGTGAAATCAAATGTATACCTATGCAAGAATTATCAGATTTTGGAAATTAATGAAAATGAGACGACTAATGAGCACGTTTTGATAAGGCTGAGTCTCTGTCCTTGAACGGGAGAAAAGTCACGGAATCTTATGATATGAAAGTCTTCATTTAAATATCTTGTCACGAACAAAAACAAGTGTTTCATGCGTTCTGCTTTTGTGAACTCGTTTTCCCCAACATAAACTTTCCACTGATACATAGTGAGGGTGAAAGGTGTCAATACCGAACACACTTGCATTTGTCATATTGCAGAATGGGTGAAAATCAAACAAATTTTACATTCCCTTCTTGGTGATGATTACTACGTCCCATCTGTCAAAAGAGATTTATAAGATTGTGTTTTGGAGCGGAACAGCTTCTTGTTCCCTTTCAAATCTATCATTTGTCAAAATGACTTCAGAACCAGGAGGGAAACTGTATGACAGCCGTTGGCTCTCTTTGATATCGCGCTTCGTATGAAACTAGTGCTCTGCTTTAAATGAAATTCTTAGAAGTGGATACAATCTCTCCCGCTCTTTCCAATAATGAAACTGCTCACTTGAGAGAGAGTCAGCGGCGTCCTTTACATACTTTGATAATGATTGATAAGAGGGAAACCACACCTTGACTAAATCATGTCGGGGTGTGCTGTCTTTTTTCATCATCGCCAAATTTTATGACTTGCTCCAGAGTTTTCGAGATGGTGTAAACGACCCTGAATTTTTTGAAGAAATTGAGAGTGTTTTTCATAAACAAGCTATGAATCGATAGAGTGGAGAAAAATATCAATGATTTTATAGAAAGATCTGGCACGGACTCTATTTATCCTTTGCAACTTTCTTATTATTTCAACCGTACTAGTTCCATGTTTGCAGTTATTTTCGGACTCACTTTCACTTCCGCCACCACTGCCAACGAGTTGAATGAACAAAGGAGTGCATAACATCATTACTGTCTATTTACAAGATATCTTTGTCCTCCCTCTAAGATTTGGAATGTCAGACTTCATCAAGATGGAATCATTATAGGAAAGAATCGTGTTACTGATTAGGGAGCCCGATAGTTGAGCTGCATCACTGCAGCTATTCAAAGCTGAACAAAAGCTATTTCTACACTAGTATCATTCTCCGATAATTATATTATAGAGACTCGCAAGAGCATTCACATCATTACCATCCACCCACTGAGATACGATGCGAGAGTACGAGCAGAAATCAGTATCAGATTGCTGCAGTGCTTTAATGCAGCAATTCCGCTCCATATAAAATACCAGCTTAATTGAACGGTTCTCTCTAATTATATATGAAAAATTAGTACTGTTGCGGAAGCAAGAATAGGGAAAATTTACTGCAATTTACCGCTCCTGCCTTTCCACTTGTGACGAAATTAGTTTTTTTTACAGAGAGTTGCGTAAGCATAAAATTACGAATAGAAACTAACCTTTTACTTTTCCACATTTTTCTGGTTTTTGCAAAAAGAAATGGGGAAAGTGTGGGGGAGTGTGTAACTAAATATGTAGCTTTGATTTGTGACGTGTATGCTCATATTTCCATTCGAAAATAATTATTAGGGGGATACGTCAATACACTGCATTTTTGTGTCAGTAAAGTAGTATTTTTGGAAAGAGAAAGAAAGTTCTTGGAAAAAGTTGAGTCAGTTAGAGGCAACTGACATACAATAATAACAAGGTGATGAGATGTAAAACACGCAGATTCATTTATGAGATGGTCATTGAGAATACCCCATGAACTTGAAATATGAGGTGGCCGGAAACATCATAAACCGTTATGGATATCCCGCATCTGCAAAAAAACATAATAAGTTTGTCAGAAATGACTTATTTTTAGAAGCACTTCAGCTGTACCGGTAATAATTTTGAGAAAGGAGAGGGCTTATGTGTATCAACAATAAATGGTGCGTACTTATAAGTATTACTCTTGAAATAGTTTCCACTCTCTGTAATTATTACCATTTCCAAGAGACATTCCACTTCTCCCAGAAATTATCTGTTGGATGGATGATATAATGTAATGACTTTTGCTTAATCTGCATTTTACTGCACGTGTTTATTTCCCAGTAATAGCTTCGACTTGTGGATTACTTTCGAAACTTTTTTTCTTTCCGCTTCACTTCATCCTCCCCATTAAAGGCACTAACCATAATGACGATAGAAGAGTACCGCTCAGCACGCTCATGCTTTTGGTGGACTCTGCCAGAAAGCCAAGTAATTGCTGACAGTTGCAATAAAACAGTGTATATTTACTTACATAAAAATTCTTTATGAGATGAATAAACCAGGAGAAAAGATGGATGAGGGGTATTCCTCTTTTTGGTGAAAGCCAAAAACAAAAAAACAATTCTGGCCAGGAAGCTGAGAAAGGAACCGTCTGGGTTCCTTGCTGTACTTATCACCAAAATATTATTATAGAAAACACATAAAAAGATCAGTCTACTGAGTCTAGAAGGGAGATCTGCTAGCCTTCATAAATTCCAAACTGGATTGGGGGGAAATATCATTGTCACGATTATAAAGTAGTTTCTGCAACCCCTCTTAATATTTTATGACTGTTTTATGCCATAAGTAGAGCGCAACTGTACGAAAACTTTGAGAGAAAAAGTTCTTTTTGTACAAACGTGTATTTTCTTCTACTTTCCCATGGTTTATCACCTTTTCCTTATGACGATGACTATAAATAATTGCGGGTGCGAGTATACATAAAAGACTTCATTTTTAAAAGATCTTGTGGTTCTGAACATTACGCGAGGGTGACACTTTTTTCCTATGGCTTTTGAAGATGAATATAATTCTTTTGGAGGAAACTAGTATTTCAATGTCACCTTAAAAAGAAAGGCACGAGATTTTCTTATAAACCGTCACAAGCTTATGTGGAGAACACCTGAGAATAGTAAATGAACTGTGTAAATCTGTCGCGAAATGTAAACCCAGCTTTTAAAAAAGTCGAAAATTGCAGCTTCAGCGGAATTGCATTCTTCGCCTTTTCTATTTACCTAATTAGTTCTGATGAAAGTGTGCAAATTACGGGAAAAGATTTTTTTTTAGCAAAAGAGTCTAAAGCATTTGCCCACTTTTGTTATCACCTAGCATAGAATATACAAGCCCAGTTAGGGAATCGGGATTGGGGTAGAATCTCTCCATAATCAAGTGAATACGTGGAGTCAGTCTCGTGTACACAACCGCTTAACATGTTATATAAATATTAACCTGATCGAATATTTATGAGCTGCTATCAGCAAACTATGTGGCTAAATGAAACTCTACGAAAAGCTCGCTTCCTAAGTGCTCGTGATTGATAGCTAGTGACTCTGTGTAGAATAATCTATCATTTTTGGTGGTGATTTTTTTATCGATTTTCTTGCCATGCGGTAGAGCCCATTCTTTAAAAGGTATAAAGGGCGCTTTGAATTTCAAACATCAAAATGTGCGTTACTTTACCCGGATGCTAAAGGCAAATAGTAACTGAATTTTTACATGAGTTTGTTCACTTCACCACTCCCAGTTAATTACTTAGGCTTCTTTCACCACGTATTTCTCTTCCGCCTTTCATTTAATGTATTCTTTCCTATCAATCCAAAACAAACGGGGATCCCGCACCGCCAAAAACCAAAAGCTGTCCTTCACTCAATCTCGGCCAATGTTCAGATGAAACAAATGGAATTCTTCTCATTATCAGATCATTCAAGACCTTGAATGCAGAGGGGTATTTTGATAATTTCCTGTAACAATAATAATTAACTTAAATCGTCATCCTTTTCAAAGAAGGAAACAGAATTGTAACATTTGCAACGTTGTTTAACGAGCTAATCGTGTTAACTTTTAATTGTTCATCCTAACTTTTGATAAAGCCAAATGGTGAATCATTAAAAACTTTGGGTCTTGAAGTTTTCTTTATAATTTTTTGTGGATAAAACGATCTTTTGATGTTCTTTGATTTTCCTTCTAAGAAGTAGTCTCTGTCTTTCACGTCTCTTTCGAAATAATAACTTGCAAGATTGTCTAAATCTTCTTTGAGTCAAAGGAGAGATGAAAGGCAGTGGTTCCTCTTGCTCAATCTTTCCTTTCTCTTCCTTTTAAGTTGAAAACTGCCCTCGGCAGCCAGGATAAATGATAAACAAACATAAAATTTATTTGGCCAGGTTGTCTGGATTGCTGTTATTGCATCAGTGAAAATCCTTTGTCTTTCTCTGACCTCATCTCTGTAACTAGCAAAGAGTGTTTATGTCAGTGTCACTATTAAGGTATCTTGTGGTGTGTGTGAAGGATTCCCCCGAAAGGCATTCTCATTACGCTATCATTAAGAACAAGCTCTTCCTCTACATTATAAATGTGTTTAGAATATTCATAGATCCCCAAAAGTTAATCACGTTCTGCCCTATCCTAATTTCTCTCTGGAGAGAAAGGTGTACAAAACCCGTAATTTTCCTGTGTCAACCCAAACAATGAGAAATCTTTAGAGGAGAAAGCCAAACTGAAAGCTGTCGCCGTGTCACTCGCTCTCTCGCCCATGCTGGGCTCTTGCTTGAATAATAGACTCCTCTTGAAAGGTATTTTTGTTTAAGGACTCTCTCGCACGCTTGTCCAATATAATCCAGACAAGGACAAGAGTCATGAAGGGCTTCACATATTCTGTCCTGGACACTATAGAACACAGCATGGAATTGAAAAACACATATTGTGTCCATATAGCTTTATGTCTTGACGTAAAAAGTGTTATGGACATGCAACCCAAATCCTAAAGGCTGTTTGTAATAGCAACTTTCCCAAATAATCGGAAGTAGGGACTGTAGACGAGTGTAAAGTATGGGCTAGTGGGAGAAAAGGAAAAGTGGCAGTAAATTTGTTTCCTGTCTTGAAGACATGAGTGAAGTGTAAGCCTCGTGACAGGATTTATGTGTGATACAGACTACTGTAAATAACAGAGAATTTCTTGGGGAAATGTTAAATGGTTTAACTCAATATCACATGATGATTCATGCTCAAGATACAAAAATTGTTGAAGATGCGTAATAGTAAAAATAAGCAATGACCTAAACCAGCCTGACTGAATGAGTTGTCTTTTATTGGAATGATCTAAAATTACTAGACGATGAGTAAAGGTGATGGAACGTATGATGCAATTATGTCTGTAGAGACGACCATATTTCTTACTTGCATCCATCATCATCCGAAAGATATGGAAGGGTTATTAGTACTTTTATTTCGCTCCTTTCTGTTGAAGTTTGTCGGTATTTTCACACATTTATGAGAAACCACAGAGGATGGAGAAGATTTCCGTTTAATTTATAATGGGTTTGGTGAGTGACAGGAAGTTATGCAAGTGGTTAAAACATTCTAGATGTGTTAGGTGGGCTTTTGCATCATGAGATTGTAAATATGGGGAATTTTAGAAATGGAAGTTGAAAATGCAATAATCACCTTTACTGTCTGGTCACTTATATTTTCCTCTCTTGACCTTGAGCAACTCCACCATGTCATAACATGATAAATATGGTGCAATTGAGTTTATCAAACATCACTCTGGCCCATTTCATTAATGATTTATCAAGTGTTCGACGAGCTTTCAATGTCAGTCTTTGTGACATATTTTCCTTTAACTTGCAAATTCCAACAGAAAGTTGTTTTTGACCGCATACATTATTATTTGGATCGTTTGATCAGCCTTCTCTTACAATTATAGAGGACGTGAAGTACTTTCCACACAGCTATATATTATTAAAAGCCTTTAATGAGATAGAACTGGAGCTAAAATGCTAATAGACACAATTTCAGTGAGTAAAAGTCGCAGTTTCATTCGTATAAAATTAAAGTGTTCATGGGAGGTCTTTGGCCCTCGATGATTTTAATTACTGAAAGCCAGTATTTGAAAGAGTTGGCAGCGTTTGAACTTCTAACGAAAATTATGCATTGAAGGCTTTTGCCCTTTGCATAGAGAAAAAGAGGATTAGCACAAATGTTTAGCGGTTACAGCCTGTCCACTGTCTGATTGACCCGCACATAAAGTTCATAAAAGGTAGTAATAATGGCAGAACACAAAAAGAATTCCGTGTTCCACCCACGAGATATAAACTTTCTATATAAATATTTTATCCTTTTCTCCACTCTCTTTCCCAAAGAAGTCAACTTCAATAAAACTCGTTTTCCTCATCACCTTTTCTTCTTCCTTGGCCAAGTTTCGATTAAAGTGGTTCATGCATGGCTCATAGAAAGGAGAAAAGGATTCCCATTGACTTCCTTTTTTTGTCGCTCAAGTGTCTGCGAAACATTATATAACAAGTAGAGTGTAAGAGCATCTATTTTCATCCTGGGAAAACGGAATGAGCAACAACTTGAAGATATACTACCTTGTTCGTGCTCCATGTCGGGCCTTATCCTTTTTTCATGCTATTTTCTCCTCTGTCAGATTGACACTGAGCAGAAAGATTCATTCTTTATGGAACAAGTATCAACGCCACTACACAACTAGTGAAAGCTAAAGGGACAAGTGCCTCCGCTTTCGTTCGGGAGAAAGTGACTTGCACGCTCAACTTTAAAAAACCATTTCATTGTAATTTCGCGTACAGGGGGAAAGGCATGCAATATATTTACGGTTGACTGCAAGTTGAATAACGTAAAAAGTTTTTATATATCTTTATTGGGATATATCACATCATGTTCTGCCGGTTGGGTAATGTAAACCGGCTTTTAAAGAAAACTTTTAGAAAGTTTAAGCAAATAGGACAGGTCTATTATACTTTTTTTAGAAGGAAAGTGGACTATAGTAGGTCATACAAAGAGCAGTTTTTTAGTCCTGTAAAACTAGACGACTCAATATGATGCTCCTTTTTTTAAAGCTCTGGTATAATAACATGTACAAGTAGTTGGGTACTTCATATGAAGAAAAATGGCTAGAGCTTTACTATAGTTTTTTCCCCTGGAAAACAAAGTTTACAGCTTTCTTCAATAGAATGAAAGACTTCTCTTCATAAAATTTGACGGGTTGCTCCTTTTCTACTCGGGTCGGTTACCTGAGATAGTGTTTTGGTCGTGTTGGAAGTGGCTTGAAGGAGACATGCGTTTTGGCAAAGAAGTAGGGAGCGGCCAAGTTTGGACTAATTAAAAAACTTGGAGGAGTTGGAAATGTCAATGAGCTAAAGACGGAGAAAGTCTCGAGTGTTCATTTGATACGCTTTAAAAAGCCAAAACGTTTCGGGAAAAGCGATATTGTACAGCGTACAGCGTTTTTATTAAAAAACAAATCAATTGACAAACAAGTAGTCTCAGGAAGCAATATGCTAGCACGGTCCACGGATCGTACGTAAATACTTTGCCTCGTATCAATTTAATTTAACAAATATTAACAATTGCCAATTAAAATTTAAAAAGCTCGGAAAGATGTGCTTCCAGCCTACTTATATGTTTTACACAAGTTTTACCTATTTTATTTATTAATGGAATGTGCGAGTGCCTATTCAAAATGCGCAATAGTCTACTAAGCAGCAACCCATGTTGTTTTCCTCATTATCATACAAATGTTTCCCAAGTGTTTTAATATTTTTGTTTAAAAATACAGTTCCGCCCGTTATTTGAATTTTTAGTGAGCATTTTCTGCAAAAAATTAAGGTATGGAAGTATATACGTTTTCCCCTAAAAGGGTGAACGAGATCAAGGAAAGCAAACAACATGTGTTCAACTTTAGAAAAGTGTGAGATTTTTTCTCTAAAAAAACTTTTCTCTTTCTTCAAATATAAATGGAGTATCAATAGATAAAGAGAAGACTATAAGCTCATATTATACTTTCTTCATAAGCTTATTTACCATTTCATTTCCCTTCCAAGCCTAGAATAAATAGTGTACTGGGAGAGACTGTGTCTAGGGCAAAAGAAGAGAATGCGGTCGGGGAGAAAACTTTAGAGCTGATAATCTCCCTCCTCCACTCACACTAGATGTTTTTCTAAGACGGAAAGAGCAATAACAAAAGAGTCCATATGTGATCCCCACCTTTACTGAGAAAGCAATGATTTCAGTCTGAAATAACTGCAGTCTGAGAGTGGAAAAACAATGCGTTATCGGACAGGAGTCGTTCCATTAGGAAATGAGAAAAATATACTGTTTACCCGAGGAAAAATAGTATACTCTGTTCAATAATGGGAGACAGGAGATCAGCAGTAACACTCCCTTTTAACTTTTTTCTCCATACCTTTTCTCATCCCATATAATATTGCAAAGAAAGTTTCACCTTATTTCATCTTTCTCTTTGCTCTTTTTACTGGAAAATATTTCCCCTCAAGATATCCTCTTTGTACGAGTTTTTCAAGTCAAGAATACTTTTGTTTACTTCGCTCTCTCTCCTCTTAGCAATATCCTCTACATCTGATTGGAGGGAAGTCGACTCTCGTTTTAAAGGATCAAAGGGCCATATCGTAACCGTACATAAACATAACCGAAAGATTGTGTACATTTTAATATTCATATGAGATATTTCAAGGAAATATTGCGAAAGAAAATGGATCTCGGAGGAAAATTTATTGAGAGTTGAGATTAACAAGTTATGCGTTTTATACCCTTTTTAACATTGGTTGCCTTTTTATTGTAAAATGTTTTATTTTATCCTCAAACCAGATAGGTTATTGGTTGATGGTACGTGACACTTTTTATCTGTATTCTATACGAGACATATTTAAAGTCCTTTCTGTTTCATTGAAGCATTGAGGTGGAGAATATGATATTTGAAATTCATGGGAAAATAATCATACACGCTTCAGCGGTACTTGAACTTGTAAAAGAAATCATAGATTACTATAAAGTTATCTCCTTGTCATGCAAGATCTGATATATGTGGAGTGAGGTCGTGCCATTGATGATGACATGGATGCTTGCATGGATTATTTTAACCGGATTGTTTATTGATCTGTATCTTGGGCAAACTGGAGAAACCCATTTTATAAATAGGAGGAAGCAGTGTAGCTGTTTATTTTTCGAAAAAATGTAAAACTACATTTCTTGGAAGAAAGTAATTGAACATTCAACATTATTTGCATCATCCTTGATAGTTTTCTTGTACGTCTCCATTTATCTGATGGACTGTCTCCTTCATCGGTAATACCTTGGCAAACATTCTAAATGGAAAAGTGTCTTGAGACTTTGCTAGCGTCAAATTCTGTCATTCAAGTACATCCTCACATGATAGGATTGGGGAGATAAGGCTGTCTCCTTCAAGTAGTTTGACGATACTTTCTTCTCTTTCTTTGTAGGAAATGTGTTCGTCCTCGCGGCAATTTGGATGGAGAGGAATCTGCACAGTGTTGCCAACTATCTTATTTTATCACTTGCTGTTGCAGATAGGATTCTTATGCAAAAAATTTCAAACTGCATATATTTTATATACCTTGACATAATAATAATCAAACAATGTATAAACTATCTAGGTTGCCTGCCTTGTGATGCCCTTGGGAGCTGTATATGAGGTGAGTATCTACTATGCTTATTTTTTTAACCGTCACACAGTCAGACTTTAGTTGCTTCGATGCCTTCTCGTCATGATCACACGATCATGCTATATCAAACACTGTAATACAACAGGGGAAGCCACAACTTTCACCACTTTCAATCTTCTCCATCTTACATTACACACTTTCCATTTCATACCGCAAAAGCTTTATATGGCATGTCTCCCCATTTTGTGTACTTAACCTCTATTTCTTGCCAGGTTCCTACTAGACAGTTTATATCTTTCGAGTGAATGTGTGTTAGCTATTCCATAAAATTTCTCTTTTCTCAATACTCTCCCGCAGACTCCTGTAGAGAAAGGAATTGTCACGTCGATTTTAGAGAGATGAAGCCAAGGATGAAGCAAACCTCATGCATAAACATGAGCCTCTTTTGTCCTCTGAAAAGGGAATTGTAGAGTCCAGTAAAATTGATAATGTCTTGAAACCATCCTCAAAATCTAGAGAAAAGTCGTAGGCATTTAAGACCTTTCCATTTTAATCGTATTCTCTTTGATCACCTTCCCTATCAACTCCAATTCACTTTATTCTCTCTTGTGCCATCATTCACTACACAATCTTTGAAATGAAATCTGAAGATTACTTTGGAATAAATTATCTTTATAATTGTTCAAAGATAAACGATAACATTATGAGCAGGTGTGTCCATCTTTTCTTCTCCTTAAATAGGGAAACTTATCTTACCCTTTTTAGTACAAAACCATATGTTGTTTAATATCCGATGTAGGAAAATTTTGTTTCCATTTCTCTTTGGGAAATGAGGTCGAAAACTAAAAGTGTTTGGAGCATAGCGATTTCTCCATAGGCATTCGATAAAGTCTTTAGTTTTTCACGCCCACTCTTTGATCTCGCTGGGAAGAGGTGAAAGGAGAATAAATAATTTTCAAGAAAGTCACTTTCATGTTTCATATCCCACTTACCCAACTTATTTACGTTAATGCTATTTATAAAACTAAAAAAAACTGTTGAGCTAATTAATTTTACTTCAGCTCTTGTGATTACTCAAACTGTTTACAATATTTAAGGGATGAAAGCACCCATTTTCACCTCATCATATTATTATTAAAGACTCGTAAAAACATCTTCAACCAGATTAATATTAAATGTTGTATAAAAGCTCATCAAAAACTCGTTTCTCAAAAAGTTTTTTATAGTCTTCGTCTAGCAAGAACTTTCTTTAATTTTTTTATCAGTCTAGAAACAAAGGTTAAATTAAGAAATAACGACACACCCACCAAAAAATATAGGGATTCAGTCATAAAAGTTACTTGTTAATATCAACATCGTGATCATAATCACCATTTTTTTACAAGAAAGACTTCCCTCCTCGTTATTGATGATGATGACAGTAGCTCGGTACTTTAGAGGATGGGAGAGATCGATAACTTATGAAAATTACTCTATTGGGAGAAGTTTCTGAAAGAGAAACGAGCATATTTTTTATAAGGTCAGAGATGATGTTAGGATAACCAAGTACATTATGGGGGAGCTTATAGCTATCATCAAATAATTTTTTAACTTCATGAAAAGAAATGGGCTGATGGAAAGTTGATTATGGCCGTAAACTAGTAACTGTTAGATCGGATAGGGGAAGGGAGCTATATAATCTTTTATATGTTTTATTTACGAATCTGAATATAATGAAACATGAGATGTGTCACCGAATCAAGGTCTGTTGGCCTTTTCCCGGTGGAACATCTGCCCTACTTGTTACACGAATGCTATCAAAGCCATTCGTGATCGGAAGATGATGATCGTAATGGCACATTAAACAATACTGTGTAGAAAAGAGCTGAAAAGTCTAGGAAAAGATAAGGTTGATGTGTGGGAAAACCGGGGGAGAGAAAGAATGTAGCAATTTCATGGTGAAAAATTGGTGAATCGTATCTTTAAAAAAATATGAAAGAGGGAAGGATTCACACGTCATACAAGTAATCCCATAATTTGTTCATGCTCACTAGTATCAAAGTATTTGGAAGATTTTTTTCCAGTTAGTTTGGAAAATGGAGGCAGACAAGGAGAAACGATTTTCTAGAACAAAAAATATACAGAGGAATTTTTTTTCGAAAGTCGATGTGTATTTCATGAAACTAGAGCGTTGTACAAAGGCATACAGCGACTAAACATCCTAAAAGAGTAAATAAAGTAGACATTCGCATATATTTAGAGAGATCTGCCGCTGATTCCTACTTTTGACAGTTGGGAATGAATGGGCGCAGAGTGTAAACCTTAAACTGACTTGATGTACATCCCATGTCGTATAAAAACGGGGGAGAAAGAGAGGAAGAATTTATGTCGGAGAGGAAAAAGGATGTGTATGTGTGTGTCCCGAGCATGTTGTGCAGTGTCAGAGTAGCTGATAATTTATGCGAGAAAATGTACCAAGAGAGTTTTATTTATAATAGAGAACTGGTTGGTGGAAGTAGGGAAGAATGCAACTTTTTTCTGACTGTGATGTATGACTAAAACGGGGAAAAATAGCGGAAGAAGTTTGTGACTTTTTTCCGCTATGAAATGGTAGCGGGAAGTGTTTAAAATATTTTATGAACTCGAGCTTTAATACTCTTAATGTTTGCATTTACAGGTTTCGGAAACGTGGATGTTGGGGGAGTGGATGTGTGTGACGTGGACCAGCTCGGATGTGTTGTCGTGTACAGGTAACATTTTACCCAATACTAAATAAAAAATGCCTGAAGGTCTAACGAATTTAAGTTTCAAGGTACAAGTCATTTATTTTCGTTTACAATTTGCACTTTTATTTATTTTGCAGCTTCCATTTTACATCTTGTTGCGATTGCGATGGATCGGTAAGTTAAAAATACTTTTCTTTCAATTTCAAGTTAAACTCTGCTGCTTTCTCCGAAGAAAACTGATCTAGATCAAGCCCATCCGTTTGATACTTTTCCCACAATCTCCCCTCTTCAGTTGCACTAATCAGTTGACAAGTAAACACCATATCTTTGTAAAGAAAAGCTTTCCACTCTTTA
>JAHZMU010001254.1:0-27760 GCA_027743725.1 Rambutsinella grinnellia | reverse complement strand
CAAGTTTTAAACCAAAGGAATAGTTTATTTAGGAATTTTATTAAAAATTAGGTGGTGTGGCATTCGGCAAAGTTCAACATGATATACTTTGCATCCTACCAATTAACATTTTAAATGAGAAGTTATACATCGTCCTCTGGTTCTGGTTCTTGATTGTCTTCATCGCAACCGTTTTCTGCCTGCTATATCGCCTCCTAACATTAAATCCTCATTTTAGGATTTGGATGATGAAGAAAAAATTAAGAGTTAAGGGGCAACATGAAAGCTGCCAACATATTTGCGAGCATAATATGTACGGCGAATGGTTTCTAATCTATAAACTCGCCCAGAACATGGACACCGTCACATTTGGTGACTTGATTGAAGATATCGACAGGGCTTTTAGTAAATGGGATCACGCTAAAGTGCCAGATGAAGAGTTGGCTTTGGATGCCCCTCCGCCGAGTGTGGCTCATAGTCCAATTCATGTCAATACTGACTTATTATACGCATGACAAAGGGTTCCTCCAACTACCCCACGTAGGGAAGAAGGGGAGAAGAAAGGTGTCGTCGTAAATTTGGAAACAGAAGGAGGAGGAGTCACCCAAAGAAGTGTGGATCGAAAGGACTTGATGTTATGGGAAGAGGAATTCATCTACCAAAGTATTTGAAGAGGAAAAATACTGCCCTGCTAATAAGTGCCTTTTAATTCAAAATAATTAGCACTCTCATTTTATTCTTTTTTATTTTTGTAACTTTTAACCTCTCTTTATCCGCAAGTAGTTTGCTAAAGTTTTTAAAGTATCACGTGTGCCATATTAAAATGGATTGAGTTGTAAACACTGTAAATACATGAAAGACCTATTTTTGTTTGTAGAGTTGACAAATGTAGAAAATACTGCGTCAAATAAAAGGGTGTGAAAGGGTTCTAACAGAATTCCAGAGTTTTACGCAGTTTTTTTTCATCTTGCCATTAAATTAGCACAGATTTCATGTGAAAAACGCCGTCTATTTTCCTTAACTTATTCATGAGGCTACTCCAGTTTATTATCGGCATTGCGTATGTAGAAATAGGGGTCCTTTTCCAACTTGATTTTGGCATCTGTCATTCCTCCGCAGAAGAAGAGAGCCGCAGCTGCCGAGGTATTATCATAAAGGAATGTGGAAAGGAAAGATGTGATAGCTGAACATGGACAAGCTCCAAATCTCTTTGGCAAAAACAACTTGATGAACCATTATATTATAATCGGAATGACCTTTTCTCAATTAGTCATGTCAGTTTTGAAAGAATCAATCGTGTAAATGGACCAAGCTGTAAAAATTTGTAACGCTTTTGCGATCAGAGAGAATGGAGCTAAGCAGCTAAGCTTGCCTTTTTTCTCAAATGTATTCATAACAGAATAGTAAAAATACGCGTATGAGAATGTAAATAGGTCAAGTTTGTTGGCAGACGAGCTCATCTTTCCCCATAGGACTGAAACTGTTTACTTTGTAACAGAGCTCTGAAAGCAGTGACAAACAGAGAAGAAAGATTTGGTAAAAGTGTAAATATTTTAAAACTTTTACATTGGATTAAGCTGGATAGATGGGTTAGGAGAGATTGAGTTGTGCGTGCGGATAGGATGACCCTGATGGCCAGTTTTTTAACTGAACATTTTGTCCCACTTGATTATTCTCTCCTGCCAAAACTCTTGTGAATTCTCTCTACATGTTTAGAATAATGACTTGGTCCGTTTGCCACTTTGCCAGAGAGTTTGTCGTAAACAAAGTCATTCTCACCCAACTTCATGGTGAGATGAAAGCAGACTGAGGCCAATATGATATGCCTTAAAGGAAAAGCCACTCGTAAAACATCATTATTCACAAGCTTGTTTTCACAGCTTTCCCAAATCACATTACTTATGTCTTCGTGAGAGGCTGACGACATTAGTCAAGTTTTAATTTTTATTGTTTTAAATTGCCATCCCCACTTGGGATGAAAACATGGGTTGTTGCGTAACCATTCCATTTCAAACGCTCAAGCTGGTCACATCTCTAGCAAAACAACAAAGCCATAAAAGCTCTTCAGCTTTTTTTTGCCCCTCTCCCTAAAAATGTAACGGGATTGGTTTGGTAGTCGCTCGGGGCTAGAGCGGAAGAGGGGATAAAAGTCGTGACTCTCTAGCACATCATCATTCACTACTGATCAGAACCAACCCATATAGAATATTCGTCAACGCAACAAGTTGTTATGTCAAAAAAAGCTCAGCTTTTTACAACCCACACGTTACATACTAGTTTAAAGTGCGTGGGTGTAACTCATTTTGTGAAATTATTTATTATCCTTCACCATTCATAGCATAGATTGATTCTTACTCAAATTATTTCAACTTTCCAAAGAAAATCATTTCAAAATATAAAATTATTTTTCGCCATATTTCTTTCATCCTTTCAAGTGAACCCAATTGTGCCAGAACCAATTCAAGTGTGTGAGGAAATGAGATTGGCCAGTTAAACTTTGAAGTTGATCCCAATCAGTATAGTCTGTTTTGAACTGTTGAAGCCATAAAAAAGTGTTCAATCCACATCACGTTTAAAACTTGGAATGCTTTTCACATCAACCCCAAAACCATTCCATTAGCAGTAATAATAACCATTACTGTTATTTTATTACATCTCTCCCCACTTCATTCACACTCTTTAGTCACAATAACATCTACAGCCAACTGCTAAAACGAATAAATTGCAAAAACAAATCGAGTCGAAGACCGCACACAGACTCAGCCAGAGCTGCACCTTTAAAGTCCATCGTGTCAAGTGCAAATTTCTTATACAAATAGAATGTGAAAATAATCAATTCCTTGCAAAAAAGTAAAAGTTCGGTTTTGTTTGTTTTTAGTTTTAAAATATTTTTCTCAACCATGTCATTCCAAGTCCAACCGAGCTCTATGCCACCCCCAAAATCAGTCGAGATCGACCTCTCCCAACTCCCCGGGCAACAGCCAGATCCCCCTCAAGGTGAATTAAGTGCGTTTCTGTATTCCTCAGAGGATCAAAAACAATTAGAGGAAAGTGCATGACTAACCGGCTACGCCCAAGTGTACTACCTCCAAATTTCACAAGATATTACAGAACTCCCTCCAGAAATCACTAAAGATTCAAAAATGTTTGATATTTGGAAAAATCTCAAAGACCTTGTGCACGTTAATGAACGCCAAGTTTACTTAACTAATCCAGTATTTATATTACATTCGAAAGTTACAGTTGTCATTTTGCTTGCTCTTTCCATCCTCGTCACTTCCAGGTAATAAAATCAATCTAATCTATTTTTATTCTACAAATTTGCTAAATCTCTCATTTCTCCCCAGACAATACTTAGGTGACCCAATCGATTGCATTTCTTCCCAAGACATTAAATCAATCGCTGACAAATATTGCTGGATACATTCCACCTTTACAAGAGCGGCTCTAATCGCTGATGGAAAATGGGGATATGAAGCCGTAGAAGATGCCGAGGTTCCTCCCGGAATCCGGCCCGAAGTAGCTGGGGACTCACCCAGAATTTACCATTCTTACTATCAATGGGTATAACAATTAAGGACACTGTACAAACGAATCATCTAATTTCAACAAATAGTATCGCAACTATTCTAAGCTATAATTCATTACTTTAATCTCATAGGTATGGCTAGTTCTCTTCCTCCAAGCAGGTCTCTTCTACATCCCTTACTGGTTATGGAAGATGTGGGACCGCGGTCGGATTAAAATGCTAGTTGCCGACCTAAACCTCGAAGTCCTTATGGGTGATGATGACAAAATGTCAAAACAAAAAGAAGCTATACTTGCCTATCTAACGCCAAACCACGGAAGCCATACAATCTACGCAGTCCAATTTATTCTGTGCGAAATATGCAACACAATTAACGTCATCCTCCAGATATTTGTAACTGATGCTTTCCTAAATCATTCCTTTTCCTCGTATGGATTACAACTCTTCTCTCTCTCCCAAAAACATCCTTATCAACGCTCAGATGAACTAGCCCGTGTCTTCCCGACAGTCACCGCTTGCAGGTAAAAGAAATCATTTCTAAATGAATTAATTATTCTCTAATGATTGTTCTAATCAATGGATTGTTCTAGAATTGCGACTGGCGGAGTGGCTTTTGGCACGATGGAATACGACCTAACTTTCCGTCCTCAATTTAGTTTATAGAATTTTTGTCGTCCTCTTCCCTCCACTAAGGAGGGTCTTGCTCCGAAGAAGAATCAAAAATTATGCAGTGCCATCAAGTGACAAGCTAAATTGTTCATATGGAGATTGGTTTCTACTACAAAAAATAGGAGAAAACTTGAACCCAATTGTGTTCTCTGAGATTCTTCAGGAGATTCATGATGTACAGCTCTCAAACCCAAGTACGTTGAGCAGTTTTAAGAAAAAATTGGAAAAGGAAAATAGCCTAGATCATCTCGAGGAGAGTAAGCCATTACAATACGTCTCCTCTCTGAAAGCAGCTTCGGCTCCAGCTCATCCATTAAATTAGAATATTCTTAAACTTTTCAATCTTTAATTATATTTACATTTGAGTATACAATAAAAAGGTTCTCACAGAAAAAAGAAGAATGACAATGGCAACATTTAAAACAGATAAGCTCAAGGTTATCTTAAATACACAAGTTTCCCATGCATTTTATAGAGTTTTTTACGAAGCTGATGAACAGCAAGGATGGAATAGAGACGGAGGATATTTAAAGGTTGGATTATAAGGTCTGTGGCTGTCACCTGCATTTGGGCCACATCAGTTAAGATAATTATGTACGTTAACATTAATAAAGATAATCTCCACGTAATCCACTTTGAGCAGAATTCTGGTCGTTTCTGTCAAAACCAAAAGAAAAAGAAAATCATAAAATTAAAATTTCTAATTTTTTTTACATAAGCAAATTATTTAAGGAAAATTATTGGCGATTGCTCAAAAATATTGTGTTTGGAAAGCTCAAGTATTAAATAGGAAGAGTAATAGGAGAGTACGTGAGAGAATGAAATTCCTCTTTTAATATGAAATGGTTACCTCAGTCGTCGCTCTGATAAGCACGCAGGTAAGCCAGATCTCAAGAATTATAAAGCCCATGATGAGCAATAACAGGATGATGTAGAGCAGGAAGCCTAAGCCGCCGTCTGAAAGATACGTGCAAAAGTTAAACAATGGTATTTAAACAAAGTACTTCCACTTTTATCTTTTAATGAAAAGGAAGCAAAAATGTTTAATGCCATATGTCATCATTTCATCATCATTATACGCATTAATAAGTTTGAGTCTTTCTTTAAAAAATAAAAGTGAGTTAAAGATTGAAAGTAGTTTTGGGAGCGTGACAAAAATAATTTTTCTTCCTTTGCATGAAAGGATGAAATTAAAATTCTAGATTTTTCCTTCCTTCTTCAATTAAAAATAAATGGGAAGTAATTTATGAATTATTATTTTAATTTTAGCTTACTAATCTCATTCCCCGCTTTAAGTAAGTAACCTATGTGGGACCATGGCGCTTTGCCAACTTCTGGCGGTGTATCATCCACTGAAAGAGGAAAAAGAAGTCAAAAATTCCAATAAAAATTGTGAAAAATGACCCATTAATTATATAACATTTCCAAAATTCATTCAATTAATTGGTAAACTCTGTTCTAGCTCAATTCATCTTAGATTATCAATCTTATTATAAAATTAATTCTAGTCAGTTTTATGCTGTTCATGTCCAAAATTATATTTTTGCATTCGCATCTAATTCGCATAAGTCAATCTCCATTTATATTGCTCCCATTTTTTGTTAAGCTAAAATCATAGCAAACTTTTTTTGCAAGGCTGCACAAACATTGCAACAGCTGCATACACAAGCGACCGCTCGAGCGTTACGCAATCCAATCTACCAAACCATTCATATTAAATATCAAAATATCAACGTTGCTGACAAAGAAAAAAGAGGTAACAAGCACTGTCGTTTATAACCAATCTTGCGTGAATGGATGCGAGTTCAATAGCACAGTTTACAGAAAATTATTGCCTTTATGTGAAAATTGCATTTAGCGACCTTCAGCGAATTAGATGTCACCTTAAAAATATATTTGGACACAGTTAAGCAGTTGAATATATTTTAGAATCTCACCGGTGGTTGTTGACGGGTCCACAAAAAGGAACTGAATACTGATAGGTGTCGAATGGAACAGTGACCATTCTAATGCGATGCTAACCACCATTGTTATAAAGAAGAGGGCCTAAAAACCAAGTCATTTTATTAGAAATACATTCCAATATTAAAATAGTCAATTGACTTACGATATCAATCAAAGCAATCCTCTTCGCCCCCGTCCGAAGCGGAGTGCAGCAAAACGGATTGCAAACCATTTTCAAAGATTATTATTTAAAAGGTATATTTAAAAAAAACATGAGCACATTCACATGAGCTGGACGTTGCTGACCAGCTCAATCCTAAACTGGGACTGGTGTCTACTCTATATTCACCTCACCATCTAAATTCCGAGTGGATATGGGACAAGAGTAAATAATGAATCTGCATATTCTTCACTTTAAATGATTCTGGCAATGAAAATAGTTCACACGGTGGGGCTTGGTGACACTTAAATGATGACACTGAAAACTCTCCCAAACTATCTCTGACGCTGCTCTCGTTTCGTACACAATTGGGACTGACGATGAAATAGGGACTACGACGACAGTCACTTGCATGCGCCATCCATTTCGTTGAGCAGCGCAGGTCTCTTTACGCTCCACAAGCAAAATGAAGTAGGCTCAGAGGTCCCTATCCTTTAACAAGCGGGGGTGATGGGATAGCGTTTGCAGATGCAATCCTAACCATTCTATTTCAACTGTTAATTACCAGGGATACGTTAAGGGACTAATGCAGCAGGGCCCTTGAACATTGAAGATGTTGCAATTTTTGGAGGCTGCTGTGGGAGAAAAATATTTATTATGAAGGGATATGCAGCTCCCCCAACTGAACTTCAAGTGTGTTCAATGGCTTATCAAAAAATAGAAACCTTTCTATTGATTATAGCTCTCTGAAGTAAACGGTTTGATAGGCTTTGTGGATTTAAGATGTAAAAAAGGAAGGGGAGCTAATGGTTGGGAGTTGTGATGATTCAGATATTGAGTGTGAATGGTTTCGTGTGCGTTTGGCATAAATGTGCATGGATGTGTGGAGGAGAGCTCTCCCTAAACTTTTCATCAGCCACATAGCGCAACAAACATGATATTGCATTCTAAAATTCACTTTTAGATAAAATGCCTACTCTTTTTGTAAAGCCATATCATATTTATTTACGAATCTGCCGTGATTTTTTAGCACTGAATTGTTTATACTTTTGCTTCTCTGTAACAGAAAATACTGACATGAACTGTTTATGTACAAAAATATGAATTGAGTTGTGCTAGGCAGGAAAAAACTGAATTTTTAAACCCGGATTTAAAGTTTCGTTTTTATTTTTTGGCAATTAAAAATATTTCATTAATTAAAAGGCCACGGTAAAAAGTCATTAGCAATTCCATCCAAAATTTTATCTTCACAAAATGAAAGTGCAGTTATTCAACAAAGAATTCCACAAATCCAATCAAAACGGTCACTCTTAATTGGATTATTTAACTGTTCATTTTTTAAATCTTTTTAACAGTAGCCCATCAGATATCAGTCTTTGTTTCATTTCTCTTCTCACACAAAAATTAACCGTTGCATAACTAAAGAAAATTATCATTTATCACTTGAAATGCGATATCACCCATCCCATATATCAAGTAGCCTTCACCTTTTCGCTTGAACACTCTTAACTTTTTCTTTACGGTGGAAGAAATGTTGAACATTTTAAAATATTTGTTTTTAACTAATTGGTCCAAAAATGTGAAATTTTATATTAATTTAACCTTAAATCCCTTCCCATATAAAAGTGAGAATTTTAAACTTGGGACAAATTAAAGGTAGTCAATTAGTTAAAGCATGAAGCATAACTATCTTTAAACTATTAAACCAAACTATTCATCATTTCATGGGGAAATCGACAGTTATTCCTTCCTTTTAAGAGTTAAGTAATGTTCCTCATATTTAATATAAAAAAATACTACACCAAGTGGGATGTCCACTGGGCCACTATGCCAAAAAAAAATTCTTTGCTCCACTGAACCCCTAATATTTTACTCTCGGGCTCGGGCTCTGACCTCTCCCCTGATTTCGAAAGTACCTAAAAAGCATATCTAATGTAAGTAATATTAGAGAGAGAAAAAATGCTGCAAGATTTTTTTCTGGTCCAATTGTTTTGGTTGTGCAGCAACCCCACACACCCTTCACACTTAAGAGTTCATTATCGTTGTAAAGTCACGCTCTGGGTGCTCTCCTTTTGCAATGGTCAAGAGTTGCATGGTCAGGATGAGCATTGCGAAATGGGGAAGGGGCTCAGTCGAGAAAATGCTCCCTTCAAGTGAACACTCCGGGGCAGCAGCAACTGCGGCCACTGATGACGTCCAAGATGATCATCAACCCCCAAAATCAGATAAGGAGTTTATTGACGTAACGGAGGAAACTAGTGAAGAGGTTAAGAAATCAGAAGCGGATCAAAGTAACTATCAAACCTCTCAAGTGACCCCGGAGGAAGAAAAGGGTGAGACACCGTTAGCTTTACAGAATGAAATTAGTTGTGACGACAAAGTGGAATGTGTTGAAGAGAAAGGTCAAGTTGTTGAAAATGGTGATGGTGAGGACTTGAAGGAAAATGTGAAAAGTGAGGAAGCCTCTCCTCTTCTAGAGGTTGAGGATAAGCTGATATCTATCGGGGAAGAGGAGAAGCCACACGTCCAGGCTGAGAATCAAATTCCTCAAATTATTTTGCCCCAAGAGGAGCCTGAAACGGTGGAAGTGATTGAGCCTGAGCCCAAGGAAGAAAGTAAAGGTGAAAGTGAAAATGACCAAGCAGAGAAGGCGGACACTATTCTCGATAAGCTTGAAGTCCCTGCCTCGTCCTTACCGTTAGGCGAAGGAGAAGTTGCCGAGCTTCTAAATAATTTGCAATCATTGAAAACACCTGAGCCTGACGAAGTTCCATCCAGCACTGTAAAAACCAGCTTTGTCGACTTTCACTTGAACGAAGGACCTTTAGAAGAACAATCAGATTCCGATCCTGAAGATGACACTGAGCAGCCACTCGGTGCCCAAGCTATTGAAGACATACAATTAATAAGTGACTTAAGTAATTGCACACCATCCGGGGTGAATCCTGAACTCGCAAAGATTCGCGAGGAGCAAGTCCGGCAATGGCTTATCTTTGAGCAGGAAAATCCAACCGAGCCTGCAGATGATCCTTTATCATCAAGCCTCTGTTCTGGTTCAATTGAAGTTGATAGTTTAGTTGATGCCCAACCCCTTTTAGAAAATGGGGAACAGGAAGAACCCCAAGACGGAAGTGAGCTAATGGTTAATGGCGTCGATGGTATGCCACGCCGCGTAAGGTTCCTCACGGACCAAGAGGGGAACCTCTTAATCTCCGTTTTCATGAGCAAGTTAGTCATTCTCCTTTTATCTCTGATTAAAATCGCATCCGCCGGTTACCTTGACTTTAAACCCTTTCCTCCAAAACCATCTAGTCTTTTTCCTAGTCAAACTCTTCGCAACTCTTCTTTCTCTTCTCTTTCTTCTTCTTCATCTGTCATTATTCTTATCGAGTCTGATTCTGATAAGACTAATAAAGCAACCGATAAGGCTGAAATTATTAATATTACATATCACAGCACACCAACAACTCCGCTCTCGGACGACAACTCCATCTTAAGCAATGGCGTGGGTGAGACGGAGACCGAAACGGGAGTCGTCAGCCCATCCCTAATCATCAGTCCTCCATCCCTTGATCCAGTTGAAAACGCATTGAGCCCTGCATCTGTCACCGCACTTATTCCAGCTCCAGACCCTCCAAAAGACCCTCCACTGGAGAAGCCTCCTCCACCTCCAAACCAAGAAGAGGTTGATGATGACGCTTGCAACAGCTCTGACGAAACCTTATCCGTGTCCAGCTGCAATTCAATGATTGAAGTGACTCCAAGCTCAAACCCAGCTAGTTTGGAACCGGAAGTCTCTAAAAATCAAGAAGACTTAAATTTATCATTCCAACTCGAACCTGAAGCTATTCAAAATGAAGAAGCAATTCCAGAAGAAGAAACGGCAAGTGACGCCAGCTCTTCACAACCCCCAAGTTTTATAGTGCATGAACCTATAGACCAACCGGAAGCTGTTGAGGACGCCCCAATTCCACTAGCTCAGCTTCCAAACATTGACGAAAATAATAATGTTGTTGACTCCACCCAAAAAGAACTTCAAAGTTCTCCAGAGCTTCCCGAACTACGACAAGGTAGTCAGTGCTCCGACCTCTCCTCAGGAGACGACGAACATCTAAATCCATCCTCCGAAATTCCTACAGATTCCATTCCAAAAGCGTTCCAAGCTGGAATTTCAAATGTAAACGAGCCTGAAGACCAGCAAATGGTTAGTTTGTGCATTCAAGAAGAACATATTTCTGCTGTTGCCCTTACCATTGCAAAATGGGAGAGTCTGAGTAAAGCGCAAAGCACAGAAAACCTGTCAACTTCGCCCGTTTCCGGTCATGCGCCTGTCACAAAAACATCCAGTTCGCCTTGTCCTTGCCCAATGAACAAACCACATAAACCCCTAATGGTTAGCTTATCCGCCAAGCCCGTCCAGCCCGGTCCCCATCCTCCTATTCATGTCCAGACTGTAATTATTAATGAAAGCTCCCGAGTCTCGTCGCCAAATAATAAAGAAAAGAATTTAAACGAGTTAATCGACGTCCCAAAAGCCCCCGGATGGAATTGCTGGGGCTCAAAAGTGACTGATGTTCATCATCCAAAAGAGATGAAACAAAATGGGGAAGACGATATCATTTACGCCCAACCCAATAATCAAGCGGGGAGTGTAATGACGTCTATAACGAATCCATCTGCCATTCTAAAAAGTTATCCGAAGCCACTGAGCAAAGGGGAAATAATTAATTGGTTAAAGGAAGGAGAGATTCATAGGGCGGGTCTCTTACTAAATCTTGGAACGGGTCAGAATTACATGCCTATTGGGAAGGATAACGTGAATCCTGTAATTGTCAACTGGTTCTTTGGTAAGAGAATATAAAATGGCTAAATATTTTACAAAATGGTGTTTAAAAACTTTAAAATATTTAATTAAACTCTGTTCAGGTCTGATAAGCAGACAACAAGCAGAGAAATACTTGCATGGCCAACCATCCGGAACCTTTTTGGTGAGGATATCGACGAGGATCTGGGGCTACACGCTTTCTTATCAGGTTTAAAACAAAAAGGCCTTCAAAATATTTAAAGAATTTAGAAACCTTTTAAAAACTAAAAATATTTTTCAGGCTTCAAGTGGACGAACCAAACACTTTCTAATATCAGCTACGAACCCAGCCGTCCCTGCAACTTTACAGAAGATTGAGGAAGCTTCACCCCTCCCCAAGCAAACGGGCAAGCAGCAGAGAATGAGCCCATTCCTTCCTCAAGGAAGGTATGCCTTCATCGGAACTAATATGACGCCGTATGGAAGCCTCACTAGTTTAATTAGGCATTATAGTCACGCGCCTATTACTAAATTAGGGGGAGAAAAATTAATCTGCGTGTGCCCCGGAGGGCCACATGTTGCGGGGATGGAATACCTCTTTAAATGAGCTTAAAGATTAAATTGTTTAAAAAGTCTGAAAATTCTGGGGTTGTTCGGGGGTTTTATGGGCTGAGATTAAATTAGGATATTGTAGCTTCTTCTTAAAACTTTTATTATTAAAAAAACATTTTAATTTTGTTCAAAATTTTAAGACATTTACCAAACCTATAGAGCTTATCATCAATTTATTTAGGCCTTCATTCAACCCAACTCTAAAAGATCATAAATCACGAGCTCCTTTAGACATTATAAGCATTATTTCATTGAATTGTAAGCCGGCTTCTCCCCAAATTCAGTTTGACGCCGTCATCACATATATCATATTCATACACAAAATCAATTATGTTTATTCAACCCTCATTAAAATTTCACGAAGCTAGTCACCCTTTCAACTAAACAAATATTCCTGTTGGCTACTAAATATTACTGTTTATTTTAAGCGGTTTTTGCGTATCTTCTAAAAAACTATTGAATAATATTAAAACTTGCTATCTAATTACTCATCACTCATTAAAATTCCTCATTTACCCCAATAATTTTTTGGATGTCATTCATCCACAGAGATGTGCATCTTTTTAGTAAACTTCGATTGGAAATTATAATTTAAGTTTGATTCCATTCTCTGACGTACTTGACCTCACAACCTCTTCATTTTAGCAAATAATTTGCCTTTTGGCACTTTCAATTTCCTTCAACATTTTACCAATGATTAATTTTTATTACTTTTATTAAAAAATCCTTACTAATTTATTCAATACTTTGTTCATCTTTACATGTCAAGTGGCCTTTTCTCATCCATAATCCATTCACGATTCAACTCACTCTTCAACTTGTCATGAACATTTCATATTAAAGGACCTTTACACTCGCCGGTGCAATTAATAACCACTTTGACTACAACAATTAACGCTTTTATTGCACCGTTATAACAATTAAGTTTTACAATTAGTGTATAACTGCAGTTCCATCCATATGGTGGAAGAAATGAATGTCACTGAATTAATCAAATTTATACCTTTGCTTAATTACCAATGGCCTGTTGATGATGAAAGGACACAGAGTCCCAGCTTGCTTCTTATTTAAGGGGATTGCGACACAGCTCAAGTCATCAGTCTTTTTATGAATTTCGTCAAAGAATTATCATCTTCTTAAAAATGAAGATCGTTTTGGTAAACTAAAAATAATAAAATATTACTTTCAAATAAAATTATTTAAAATCTTTAATTTCTAGTTTTTAGTCGCTTCCATCCCATTCGTTTACGGAGGCGTTGGAGTGGTAACCCCCCAAGTGGAGGAGGAAGCCCTTCGTCTCTGGAACGAATTCTGCTCCGGTGCAAACCCCGAGGGAGGAAGTGATGGAGACTTAGCCGTTTTCTGCAAGCTTTCAAAGGAAACACCAGAAGAGACTTTGAGACATGAGCTTAACGTCACTCCAAGATCTAAAAACAAGGAGCAGGTCGTTTTCGTCCGTCCACCCTCCTACACTTACAACCACGACGTTAGGGTTAATGGCGGAGGTCAATCTGGACAGAAAACTATTATTTATGTGCTCCCAGCCAAGAACAAGAATAGGGTTAACCTTGTGGACAATACTAGCAACGATGTTGTGACTCAGAAGCCAACAGTTTATTTCTTGAAGAAGGATCACGCTGAGGATCACAGACAAGAAGAAGACGTGGCTGGGGAGCCAGCTCCACCCCCACAAGGAGGTTATTTGCCACCAAAGCAACAGCCTGATAGTGGCTATGATTACTCAGCCCCAAGTGCTAGTAGCCACAGGAGGGTTATACTTAGGCCAAGACATCATTAAAATTGTTTTGAAGTCAGAAATAAGTAATCTGGTCATTAACATTTTTCTGGTCATATTAAAATTATTTTAATAATAATAATGGGAAATATTATAAAATATTTAAATAAATTCCACTTAAAATTTGCTTAAACTTCTCAGTTTTAATTTCAGGTAGGACTTTATTCAACAGCATTATAAACTTGTTAAAAAGTTAAAATGTGACTTTGGCAAAATATATACATTTTACAATACAATCGTTAGATGTCAACTAAATCAATAAATAATGAAAACGGTTTGATAATATTGTGTGAAAGAGTAGTGTTACGTGCACTAGCTTTAGCAATTACTTCTTAGAATAAAAACAAATTTACAACTGTCTTATAAGAACTCTGGGCTAAATTTTAATGCACTCACAATCACAATCATATATATATAGTGTGTGATAGCTTTGAAATATTTCATAAAAATTTTGATTTTGAGATAAACATTTGAAGGTTGGCGACCATGTTACATTTTATATCTTAAAGGTAAGAAGAAATTAGCAAATTTGGCTATAAGCTGGCTTCTTCCATTCCATTGTGAATTTAACTTGATAAATTTTCACAATTACTTATTATGCTTGACTAGAGTGAAAAAACTGGCAAACTTTCTGTCCACATTCTGATCCACGGTCGGAAAGTTTCAATTCATTCCCGCCGTTAGGACAGATCAGATCTGAAATTTCTGATCTGGATCATTCCAGTTTCTGTCCGTGATCAGCAATGCATGAAAAAGGGCATTTAACGTTTCTTTCCAGTTTCTGTGCAGTTTCTGATCTGGATCTGATCTTGACACTGGATCAGAAATGAAATTTCATTTCTGTCCAAGATATGAAATGGTCTGAAAATGGATCATATCTGTGGACAGCTTTATCTGATCTTGACATTGGATCAGAAATGAAATTTCATTTCTGTCCAAGATATGAAATGGTCTGAAAATGGATCATATCTGTGGACAGTTTTTTCACTCTAGATTAGAGATTGGAAACAAGAACAACCTTACTCAAGGCATTATGAACTGCATGAAATACAATGAAAATGCTCCAACCACATTATTTTTCACATATTTTAAAATACCCTTTCAAAAGTTGTGCACTCAAATAAGCGCTTTTGAATTTATTCTACGTTCAAGGCCTTCAAAAGGCGAACTATTTTTGGATATCTTTCCTCCAAATAAACTTTCTGACCAATACCACTATTACAGTTATTTCAAGCGATTGAATCTCAGCGTAGGAGGAGGCATAGGCCTATTTTATTACGGCTTTTGGTCATATGAAGGAGTGAATAGAGATTTTTACAAGCTATTACCAAGTCAAACGCCAAAACTGTACTTCTTTATTGTCTCTGAACCAAATTGGAATGCTCTTGACTCCTCCACAAAGGAAAGTCTTGCATTGGTTTGGGCAGACAAATTCATCAGATCTTTTTCAGAAGATGACATGAACCAAATGGGAGAATATGGCTACTTGAAGCATCCTTCAAACATGCTATTTTTCATTACAGGGCTAAACGAGAATAGCTTTATCCTCTGCATAACTCCTTGGACAAGTCAATACGTAAATATTTCTTTAAATTCACTTTGGAAACTAAAATGGATTACCTTTTCAAATTGGAAATTTTCAATCAATGTAGGAGACTACAAATTATCTTCGGATGTCATGAAATATTTCTCAAAATGTCGCAATCCTCAGTCCCTTATTGAGCAAAGAGAGATTGACAAAATAGCTTATTCAGAATTGAATCAAGTCTTGAATCACATCCTTTACCTGACGTTTCTCTCTTTAACAAATAATAGCTATAATAATGGGATTGTTTCATGCCAAAACGGCAAAGAGAAAATATTCAATCCAGAATCAGCAAGGAATATAATGGAGTCCACCCTATTCATTGATTATAAAAGGGGGAGTGAACAACTGCATCTCCCCCTCTTTATCCAAGATCCATTCAGCCCATTTAGTTTCGTTACTTGTGGAACAAGAGGTCTAGAATCAATTGCTTTTGCTGAGCTTGTTAACGTCTATGATATTTATTCTTGGGCTTGCCTCTTAATAATTTGTTTAGCTCTTTCAATTTCAATCGAATGGAGCAAAAATGTTATGAAAATTCTAAAGACCTTTTACTCATTTATAGTCACATTGTTGGAACAAGGCGATGCATTTCCCAATCTAAGTTATAAAACCAAACGTATTTTAATTGGAGTATTTTTGCTAACAAGTATAATACTGAGTAATGGCTATAAAAACACAAATGTTTATAATATGATAACTCCGAGACTATCCTTAAAATATGAAACGCTCCATCAGTTAATCTCTGATAATATAATGCTTTACGCAAAATCAAAATCTCTAAACTTCCAAAGCTATTGGATCTTTACACAGTTTTTAAACAAGACAGAGAATAATTTGGACGTTTTTGAGATCCCACAAAGAATTACTTTACAGCTTGGTACGAACTTTGTGCAATCATTATCAGTTATTTCAGAATTGGCTGATTTTCATTTGGAAAAGGTTGACATTTATTATGAATCGAAGGAAGTGATAAGTTTAGATGAACTTGCTTCTAATATCAGCAAACTTTTATCTCCTTTTGTAATTTTGAGGCTGCTAACAGCCAGAATAAAATTAGGTAGTGCAGAACTTTACAGAGAAATACAAGAAGGCTACAACTCATTTACAAATCCAGGAAGATTTTATGATATAAGTGACAGATTAATTTTAAAATATGCTGAGCTTGAGGATCAAGTAATAGCTCGTAATTTAAGCGAATGCTACAAGTCAGCGTTTCTTTTGAAGAAAGCGAAGGCTGCGAATTACGCAAGAAAGTTGGAAAGTAAAGGTGTTTATGAAGGAAAAGAAAGTTATAGAATGTCCTCTTATCTATTTTATTATTCTGGATTAATTACCAGAGAAGTTGTGGTGAGGCTTGGAAGGTTTAAAGAGACTGGGATTGTTAATAAGTGGATCAGAATTATAAAAATATTTACTGCATCAAATGGTGACAATGATTTGGTAGATAAAGCAGGGATGTTAAACAAGCAGAACCAATAGGAGCTAGTTTGGATGGAAATATTTTGATAATTTTTAGCCTAATTGGCTGTGGCCTTTTTATTGCTTTCGTTTCGTTTTCGTCATAAATTATTCTGGAGAGGCAGAATATTGTAATTGCTGATAAGTGCTTGGGTAAAAAATGTTGAACTTTGAAATACATTATGTACGATCTTTGTAATCCAATTAAAATTATACTTTTTGAACAAAGCGACAGACGTATTTTCTAAGCGGGGATTAAACGCTTGTAAGATTACCAGTTTTTGCTTTGCATAATTAATTAAATAAAGGCCACATCATCATATATAATCTGAACTACATATATGCTACCACAAAATAATGAAAAATGGTTGATCCAAGTGCACATAAACGGACAATGGTTTTTCATATCACTACGTGTCTGCTTTTTTATCAGGATTTGTTACTCACATCCTGTCAATTACATCATCAGTAAAACTTGTTCATGCATTAGTCATTCATGACTATATCCCTCATGCTGCTAAGTACTTAATCCCTATTTAGTCTGTCGTTTAAAACCATTTGCAAATTTTTCATTCACTTATTGCTTGAAGTGTTGAAACCAGTCAGATTAATTAATAATTTTACTCTGGCTGCTTTGCCTTTAAAACATAATTGTGTCTTATCGTAACAACCATTAAATTTGGTTTCAAGTTTATTCTCATAAAAATGAGTACTTCAACCCAACCAATAAGAACATCTTTTGAGGATCCACAAGATCACATCAAGTGGCTTTCTGACTACAAACTTTTATTAAAAACGGAAGCAGACGCACTTAAAATAACACCAGAAGAATACCTCATTAAACGCAATACTATAAAGACGAAAAGTTACGAGGAAAATGAAGGATTAGAAGACCTTGCAGAAGAATCAAAGTATTGTACTTTGTCTTCCTTCGCTAACTCACTTAACCTGGCGGCAGTTTACACTTCTCTGAAAAAGTTTGACGACGCTAAAAAGCAATTAGAATGGATAAAACCAAACCAAGAACCTAAAGCAATTCTTCACCACCTAAACGGAGAAATACGTCCAATCGAAAATAATTACTTAGCTGTTGCTAATTATTACTTAGCTGTAATTGAAGGGTATACTGAGCGTGAGGGTTTGGAAGAAAATAAGACTACAAGTAAATCACAGAGGAAACGGAAAAATAAGAAAAGAACATCAAAACCGACGACGACGACTCTTGCATATTTAAAAGCGAATGACTCACAAGCCACTATACGGTTTTTTAAAGGTTCCTTCGCACATTTTCTGGGGCTGGAGTATGGAGTAGTTGTTCAGCTTTTTAACGAAGTAAGCACAATCATAATAAATAATTGCAATTGCTTGCATATTTCTATTTCTTTTCAGAGCGTTCAACTCGACCCTGGTTGTCATATTTGGTATACAGCCTCCTATAAAATTCTTCAGAAGAAAAGAAAGGCTGCATATGACAAGGCTACTTTATCATTTCCTTCTAACGATGAAGAAACTATGTGCAGGGAGGCTTTGCGATTATGTCCAAATGATATTGAAAGCCAAAAAAATTACGCAATGTTTCTCAGAGAGAAACTAAAAAACCAGCCCTTAAATTATTGGGAAGAGAACAAGCCAGTAGTTGAAGAGTGTAACCGCAAATTCGAGTAAGCTTTAAAATAATCTTTAGAGAAATTTTTTGACTCTACTTTAAAAAAAGAGAAACTTGATTTTGATTTAAATTTTATCTAGCGATTTGTTGATAAATGTGGGTGCAGAGAAATTTTATGATAATGAGTATAAAAGTAAAGTAGAGCGAACAATTAAAGTCAACTATGCAGAGTTTCTCCTGTTTGGCAAAGACAATAACTTGGATAGGGAGAGAGGAGAGAATATTCTTGAATCCTGTCACAACAAACAGTCCCCAAACGCCTACGTTCTACATAAACTCGCCAAACTCTGCAATGTAGTAAGTTTTTGTCAAAATTGATTTAGAGTTTTGATTAAGCTCTTCTGATTATTAAGGGAGGCTTCACAAAAGTTTATGAGGATCATCCTAGATCAAAGTTGCTTTACAAAGAGGCTTTACATCACATACCAAACTTTGTCCATTGTGCACTGGAATACATAAGGCTTTTGAGTAATGATGGGGAAAGGGAAAGAGAGGAAATTCAGAGAGTCTTTGACGAAGCAGAGGCAGCTTGTTTCTCTTCAAAGGACCTCGCTAAGTTTCAAATTGAGCGTGGTTGCTACACATGGCGTTTTAATCTAAAGAACACCCTCACTTTTCAAGAGGACGCTTGCTATATTTGGATAAATGTTCCTAAAGGCTGTGCAGACAAAGAAAAAGTTATAAAAAACATTACGGTAAGTACTTTTATCACATTTAATGGTTTTCCATCCATCAATCCTAATCAAAGATACTTATAAAAGGTCACCATCAAGAACCACTGGAATAACCAAAACCAAACTGGTATTAATAAATGGCATGTGGTTGAAAAACTTAAAGAAATTCAGTCAAAGGTCCTTTATAAAAATGATGTACTTTTAAAGCTAGTAAATGAATTGTCCTATCGTCCTCCGGCAAAATAAACTTGACATTTTATTGCCAGTTTACGATAATTTTTTTAAGCCTCTATGTAACTGCAAATATTGTTTATACTTTTACTTGCTTGAATACTGTGAAGCCTTTTATTCGAAAAAGGCGATTTGTGTAAAATAAAGCATTTCATATAAACCTAAATTTACGTTAATATCTGCTTTGTTAATTATCCTACAATAACTGAATTTTTGCATTTACTTAATTAGAAATCTTAAAGCCTTTCCAAAAATAAACCTTCAGTCTTTTCCAAATATAGCATTTCTCAAGTTTGTAAACGCCCATACAGTTCAATAATTTTCTTTTAAAACCAGCCTTTAATCTATACTTCACCAAGCGTGCTCCTGCTCCTCTTTCTTTCCTTCTTCTCTCTAATATAATTTTAAAAATTTCACCTCCAAAAATAATACCAGCTCCACTCAACAATATCAAGTGGATGTAAAACATAATCACAGTATTAGCTCTGTCAAGACTAACTTAGTCATATCTACTAACTTCATTTCTAGCAATAAATACATTATCATCCCACACCTCCAACCTATTCGCCCACTTTTTCCACAGCTTCACAGCCCCAGATTGAAGTAATGCTCTATACCTCTCCACCAATTTACTCGCTGTCCATTCAATATTTCTAAATAACCAACTCTTTTTTATTCTTCCATAAGGTTCTCTTCCAATATTAAGGTATTTTAAAAAATCCTTTTTCAAAATCAACTTCCGTTTTAGCTTAGCCTCCACCTTTATCACGTTATCCAGAGAACCAGCATAAGCTTCTTTCTCGCACTGACTCACTCTTTCAATAAAATATGAACTGTTTGACATTTCAATAAATTCCCTCCACAAAATTGGCAACTTATGGATACCCTTAAGCATATTTAATTTAGCCCTTGAATTATTAAAATAGGTAAACAAACTCCCAAAAACGGTCATGCCTGCAGCCTTTGACAAGTCTTGACTCTCGTTTAACCTTTCCTCCATATTATTTACCCCAATCATAATCTCAACAGCTTTCTTAACTGAATCTACTAAACCCCCCGCATCTATAACGAGAGACGAGTAAATTAAAATTTTATTCTCAAACAAATCTTCAAACCTCTCATACTTTTTGGGTGGAAGAGGCGCCGTTATTTCATTAATATTCCTACCCAAATATAAATTTGATAGGACAACCCCGCCTAAAATCCAACCGCTTACGATCCACTTAAACTTTAAAATTTCTTTCGGAATTGGCTGCAGTAACAAAATATTATAGACAAATTTTAAATTCTCGTAAAATTCAATCGGGATTTCTCCGAGTACAGCTTTAATGCTTTCTTTTGTCAATTCCTTTCTGAGTTTAATAATTTTATGGTAAATATTACTTAAGATATGCATTACCACGCCGCTTAAAACCATCATATTTACTAGAGCAACCCAAACTTGCGGTTTAAATGCAGAGATGTATCCATGCAACGATAAAGCTCCAAATATTTCAGTTGGAGCACAAGTCACAAAATTAATCCTGTCCATTTCATCCTCATAAATAAATTCTGTTAAAGCTACTGGTTTTTTATAAGTTATAAAAATCGGATGAGCTAATAAGGTACCCAAACCTAACATTTTTAGACGGATAAAGGTTGAATTTCTAAACATATATTTGACCCAGATATAATCTAGCTCTGAATTTCTATAGCGTTTCTTCCAATCTAATAAATAAACGTCTTCAGCATTGCCAGTGCTAAACATAGCTTGACTTTCTTCGTGATTTTCTGAACCTACCAAGCTTGTCCATAGAAAATGTGTACAATTCATATGTGAATTTTCAAGCTGGGAAATATTCCAATTGTGTTCATCGTCTGATGAAATGATTTTAAGATTTGGAGTTCTTAAATTTTGCAAGTATTGTTCCTGAATACATATACTATGAAGGAATGGACTGATTTCTAAAAATTCACAAAAAGCTTTCACTTGATTAAATAAACTTTGATAGTCGTGACAAGTATGCGCTGCTTTCAACTGAATAGAATTAGGATTAATCTCATCCGTGTCATTCATAAATAATGTTATTATTAAAGGGACGCTTTGACTTGGATGTTTTATCCAATACCTGAACCAATTTTCAATCATGAATGGGATGTCATTCCGATAACTAATCAGATTAGATTTGTAAGATGACCATTTACGGACGTGGATAAAATACATGAATGACTTTACAAAGTGGAGACGGACGTTACCAGTTGTGTTAGACATTTGTGGGTCAAACATGGCATTTAAGAAAGTGAAAGCTCTAGGTGGCCAGTAATATTGAGGGTCGTAATTGTGCCACCATTTATTACACGGAAATGGCTCGACGTAGACGAATACCAAACAGGTTAGTTTTGGTTGTTTGAGACCACTTAAGAATATTCTTTTGTTGGTGGAGTAAGCTGAGTTGTCACAATAATGCTCGTCCACTTTCAAATTATAGATGGTAAGGAGCTCTCCAGAAATGTCTCGGATATAATGGTAGCGTTGGGTAGTAAGAGTAACAGGAATATGGAGAGGTTTTAGCTCATATGACCTGCCATGGGTTGCTCTCTCCTGCAAATAGGGCAAACAATGAGAACTTGTAAAAATGTTTATGTGAATTACTCTCTTACGTGACTTGAGTCTGGATCAGGCACATAGTTGAGTATGACGTGAGCATTACACTTCTCAAAGATATTTAGATTATTGCCAAAATCCAAAGTATTTAGTGGCTGGGATGCTCCAACAGAAAATTTTAAAAGGAGGAGTTTAAATAAATTATTTATAATAAATGCCATTCTGGGTGCAAAACTAAAATTGAGCATTTTGCTAAAACACACTTTCAAATAATATTTATGTTAACGTATCTACGCTGATATTCCCTTATCGTAATGGAGTGAAAAAAAATAATACTTAAAAGTAAACTTACTTTAATTAGCGGAAGTAAATTTGACGAACGAAAAAATATTATTTTATTTTGTTTGCATGTCAATCGAAGAGAAAACAACAGCTTTTAATTTTAATTGTTTTATCGATTTACCACAATAATTTATAATAATTTTTAGCGTGACCGTAAGTAGTAAGTAAAATAGTTAGAAAACCCACAAGCAAATTTGGTATTTGTTTAACAAAAGTAATAACTCTAAAAGGATTCTCGAGTTCTCAGTAATAATTTTAATCACCAAATGCACAACGAAGTTCTCGCTTAATATTTATTTTTCCATTAACTATTTTATCTGCAACAAGCTCTTTTTACACAAGTGCAAACGCCATTTTGCCCAAGCAAAATATGTAATAATTAGAAAATAACTTTGTCAAATCCGTTTCAAACGCCTAAACTCTAATAGGGTCAAGCTAAACTTTACTTTTCCATTTCCAATATATTATCTCTTGCACAAAAACTCCTCCAGAAATCCCTAAACAACAACCCAAAACATAAAAAGCCCCAATAAAATGCTTCAAGGTCAAATCCTCACTTTCCTTTTCCACCCGCTTTATCTTATCCGCTTGACCTGTGCTCTTCCACCATTTCAACTTTGGAAACCTAACCTCCTCATACAAATCCATTTTAGCCCAAACATCACCCAAATTAAACGCTCTCACATAGCCCAAATACTTTTCAAAGTTTTGCTTAAAAATCGATCTCCCTTCAAACGCCATCCCAACCCATACATTATACGTCGTTGCTTTAGCAAAGACAATATTTCTACTACCCACTTCACTCAAATTTCTGTCGCTTAAATGCCGCATAGAAAATTCATATCCAACACATGCGTAATTACTCTCCACAACTCTCTCCAAACACTCCAAACCCACCCCTGAAATTATTTCCATTTTCTCCACCAAACGCACATAAACGGGGTCTTCGCTTGCTCTCAACGTATTAATAGCAGAATCACCCCTTTTCATAAAACCCACTTGGTAATCAGAAAAAGCCAATTCTTCAAATGTTTCGGGCAACTTCCCTAAAACCGGAAATGCTAATAATGTTACCATTTTACTTCTGTAAATATTTGTTAAGATAAGCATATAGAAAAACCAGAGGGTAACGAAGCAACGAAGCGGTTGGGATTGTGGAAGAGGGGAATCCTGATCAAATGCTGTTGAGATAACAAACTGCAGTTGCCTACTCAAAGACCACTTTTCCTCTCCAACTTTAAGCATTTTCAACCCTTTAAACATTCCATACATGAAGCCCACACAAATTAATATGCTCAGTAACGTTGCCATCCACAAATCCAATTTGAAAGGCCAGAGAAGCGCCGCAGAACTATAAATCCTTGTTGGCTGACTAGTTACAAATGTCAAATGGGCTGAAAAAAATCAAAAATTAATTTAAAATCTAATCTAACTCTTCCCATTTATTACCTCTGTAAAAATAGCTTGTGACATCAATAACCATCACTGTAAAAAAAAAACAGAATTTTGTAATCAATTTCATGCTTCTAAATAGTACTTAAATAGCTTACTTCTCTCAGGCGTCAGACCAGTAACTATTCCAATATCAGCTTTGCCTGCAACTATATCACCCGTTGTTCCTATCCAACTCCCATTAATAAATCGGCCAGTGCCTCCACGGCCGTGAGTAGCATTCAAGCCCATTGACAAAAACATATTGTAAGTAAAGTTGAATTTTACACTTAAATACTCCAACAATTTCTTCCATTTCCCTCTTTTCGCATTATTAAAGCCTTTATCAGGATCAATTTCAATAACAGAGATAGTAAATGGGGAAGAAATTCGAAGCATTTTACCATTAAAATTTTCAACAAAGTCTTGAAAGTAGTTGACGCTTTTATCAGGCATGCCATGTTCCCCTACCGGAAGCTTGATTAGTCTTGACTTGCCCCTAGCACAGAAAAAGCACACGGTGTGTACCACCACTTGCTTATTGCTTTCACTTTTGCCAACTTCGCTTTCCATTGAACCAATAGCAATCTTAAACTTGATTTTTGCTCCAAATTCTCGCATCATTAATAGACGCTGATGCCATTCTGGTTTTGTCTCAAAAATGTAAAAGTATTCATCCTTCTTAGTAATTGGGATGAAAACTGGAGTAAGCATTGCAAAAACCTCTTTCATAAACTCTCGCCTAATATCAATAATGAAAAGAATCACAACTAAACAGTTGCTACTTTTCTTTCGAAAATTTGAAACATTCGGTTGAAACCTAACTGGAACTAATGTGCTTTGGTTAACTCTGAAATAATTTGGAAATTTTACGACATAAACACTTTTAGAAACTGAACTGGATACGGCAAAACTTACTAAGCGATTTACACTCGTGTCACTATCAAACCTGTCTTGCAAGATGAACAACGAGCATTCAGAGAATTGATCTTGGCTTGCCAAATTTATAATAAAGTTATCCGCTTTGATATCCTCAAGTGTTAATGAGCTAATTGTATGGAGTATGAGTATTATAGAACAAGTAAAGTAGAACATGGTAAAAAAAAGGATTGTGTTTGTCTAAAAGTCTAACCTTCATCAATCCTTCTTACAATATGCCAGCAAGACAAAGGTTGTATGACTCCCATAAAACTTAATGTCCAGTTGTTTAATTTAATGTATAAATTATTGTGCCTTTTAGCCAGACTGGCTAAGCCAGTGATTGCAATTTAATTTATCTATACGTTCACACAATTGCCAAACTATGTTCGGCATTTTATGGGCTCATATCACCTTCGCTTAAATAACCTAGTTATGATAACTTTAATTACCAAATGTTTAAGAGTAACCCACTCATGTAGTTTTCATAACATATCTGGTAAACTTATCAGTTTGTGAAAGCCTAAATAAAACAAACCAGTAATAAGTTAACTGTTATTTCACAGTTTTATGCCTTTACTTTTGAACTCCCAAACCAATCATCTACATACTTATAAAACTATAAATTTGTTTAATGGTAGCTCAAACTATGTCCAAAATGGTGGATTTGAAATAGCCATTATTACGTTTTTACCCAAATGTCATCAATTATTTCAGAGTCCTTCTTGTTAGGTAGCTTTTCGAAAAAGAAAAATCGCTAAACTTATTAAAATTGTTCAACTAATGATTACTATTTTGTTGTTAAAAAATGACAACAGAAATAAAAATTGAAAATGACAACCCTTCACTTAAATCCACTTTACTTGCACTTGAGACTTCGTTTTCTGAAATACCTTAAGCTTTTAACATTTTAAAAGGTTTTAGTAAATTATGAGACGTTTTCCTTTACAAACAGAAGAGTAAAAGCGTCCTATTTATTGAGCAGATAAAATCATTTTTACTGTTGAACAACTCCGTTTCATCAATTCTTTAGAAACCTAGTTTAAAAACTGCTTTATCAATAATAAAATCGCGCAAAATGGCATTACTTCAGCTTCTGTATTTCTCAATTTGCTTTCACAGTTTGATTATTAAAGCAACAAATTTCACGTTTGAAACCGATAGAAGTGACCTAATTAGATTTAACGCAGATTTGTTTTCTCTTTGGGACGCCCCTATTATCCTCATTAACGTGGAGCACATACTAAAAATCGGGGAATCTCAATGCCTTATCGTTGTCAACAATTTCTTGGATATGGACCTTGACTCAAATAATCATCCCATTCTACTCAGAAGGCCTATACCAGCCATCCTCTCACGACAGTTGGGATCAAAAATTTATAAAGACCCACTATGGATTTTGAAAATCAGGAGCAACCTCACTAATGGAATTATGGACTGCATGAAATTTAACGCTGGCTCATATCCAACTACAATATTTTCCTTTTACAACCTACCATTTCATAAGTTTTGCAATCAACTCTCCCACATCTTTGCTCTTCGTATGAGACCATCAACGTGTGAGCTTTTCGTCGATATTTTACCCCCAAGAAACCTCCAAACACGTAACTACTTCACTGACTATTCTACGGCATTGAATCAAAATCCAGGTCTATTCCATTACACCCCAATCTGGTCGTATGAAAAAATTGACAACGAATTTTACAAACTTGTGCCGAGTGCCAAGCCAAAGCTATACTTTTACATTGTTTCTGATACAAACTGGATATCATTTGACGACTCTACAAAAGAAAATCTAGTCTCATCTTGGATAGACAGATATATCATATCTCTTTCAACCACAGGCCCAACTCTCACGCACGCGTCAAATACTTTATTTTTCATTTCGGGGCTACTGGAAACAAACCCTACCCAATCTGAAATCAAAATGCCTAAATATCCATGGAAATTTAGGATGATAAGTGATGTCAAGATGACCCAGGATATTACAACTTATTTCTTAAAATGCCATGATCATTTTAAAATTAAGCGAAGCGATGTTGACCAGAAAGATTCAAACCATCTCATGCCTCACATTCTCTACCTTACTTGGCTGTCAATTGTGACCAATAAAAATTATAGCGTAGTAGCTTATGGCTTGCGCCCAAAAACCTTGTCGTGTTTGGACGGAACTAAGCTATTCATCAATCCAGGATCAGCTTTAATGGAATCCACTCTATTGATTGAGTACAGAAGAGGAAGTAAACAACACCAGCTTCCCCTCTTCATCCAAGATCTCTCCAGTCCATTCAGCTTTATCACCTGTGGCGCAAGAGGACTCGAATCAATCGCATTTAAAGAGCTAATCAACGTTTACGATATTTATTCCTGGATTTGTCTCCTCTTAACTTGCTTTTGTCTTTCCATTTCAATTAATAGAGGCAAAAACATTTGGAAAAATTTCTACTCTTTAACAACAGCTTTGCTGGAGCAATGCGATGATTCATTTTCCAACCGAAGTCGTCGCAAAAACGCCAAACGCATCCTAATTTCTGCTTTTATGTTAACAAGTATCATTTTAAGTAATGGCTACAGAAACACCAACGTTTATAATATGATAAGTCCAATAGTACCCCTAAAATATGAGAATATTCACCAGCTTATTTCTGACAAGATTAAAATTTACAGCAAATTTAAATCAATCCATTTCCTATCTTTTTATGCTTTCAACAAATTTATAAACAATTCCGAGGCTAATCTAAATATTCAGATACACAACCATTATATTAGTCTAGGCGGAAGTAAGCGGGAAGATTTACTTTCAATCTATTCCGAAATGAATGACATTCTGGCTCTTCAAAACAATAATAATTTTTATGAATCTAACGAAACCATTGAATTGGTTAATTTACTATATAAAAATAGCAGCTTACTATCACCTTTCGAAGTTTTTAAGTTGCTAAAAAGTTATTTAAAATCCAATTCAGAAATGCAAATGGATCTTAGCTTGGTAAACAGACACACAAATCTATTCAGATTTTTAGAAACGGGTAAGAAATTAAGAGAAAAGTATTTCAATATTGAAGAACAAATTATAACTCGTAATTTGAGTGAATGTCTAAAATCAGCTTTTATTCTAAAGAAAACTATTGTTGAAAGCTACATAAGAAGGTTAGAAAGGGTTTATGAAGGCAAAGAGATTTATAGAATGTCCTCTTATGTTTTCTACTATTCTGGATTAATTACTGAAAAAGCTGTGCTTAGAATGGGAAGGTTTAAACAATCCGGGATTGTTAATAGTTGGATGGAAATAATCAGAGTGAAAATTTCTGCATCAAGAAAAAACTGGAAAAGTTCTAATATCGAAGAAAAACACCCAAAAGGGGCTAGGATGGAT
>JAHZMU010001252.1:0-14025 GCA_027743725.1 Rambutsinella grinnellia | reverse complement strand
GTCGCACCTGAATCGAGGTGGATGGCGTGTCGAGGAGGTCTAAATTTATTTATGGATGAGCATGCTTTGATTGCCTGTGCGCAATTTATGCTTTGTCCGAGTGATCCAAAAGGGGCTAAGAATTGTAGGGGAGTGCCCCACTTAGTAAGTAATAGCTGGGGGCAGGGAGGAGGCCATAATTATTTTGGTGAGGCTGTAAGTGCCTGGGTTAAAGTGGGGATTAAGCCATTCTTCGCTGTGGGAAATGAAGGGCCTGAGTGTAAAAGTGCAGCGAGCCCGGCTGATTATGATGATGTAATAGCAGTTGGATCGACGGATTGGGATGATAGTTTAGATGAATCGTCGAGTAGAGGGCCGGTGATAAGTTATAAAGCTAAAGAGGAAGGAAGCGATCCGGTTAGTATGGATGGGATTATAGATGCACTTAATTTAATTGGGAAGAAACCAGTTACGACGGAGAAAATCAAGCCGGATATTGTCGCGCCCGGGGTTGAAATTAATTCCGCTTTTATTATAACAGATAAGTCATATTTTAGGATGACGGGGACAAGCATGGCGGCTCCGGCGGCGGCAGGTTAATTTTTAAAAAATCAAAAAAAAATCAAAATAATCTAATAAATTACTTTTATAATAGGGGTTGCAGCCTTGCTTCTATCCATTAACCCAAAAATGACTTTAAAAGAACTTAAACAGTTGCTATTTACGACAGCCGATAAGGAATTCCCTCAAAGCAACTCTGAACAATGTGGAGGCATTCAAGAAGACAAATTCCCAAATAATTTGTATGGTCACGGGAGAGTTAACGCTTACAAAGCGTATATAGAGCTAGAAAAGAAAATGAAAGGGGCAAAAAAATAAAGTCGTTAAGATTAATTGTTTTATTATCGCTTTGACGCATTTGTAATTTCTCATAAAAACTTCACGATTGCTTAAATCATTAGTATTTCTACGGAAGGAAAATGATTACCTTTTGTTTTCTAATAACTTTATTTCTACTGAGAAATGGAGCGGGGCAAAACATTATTGTTTCTATGAAGGAAAGTACTATCAAAATTATCGATTCTGTTGATGAAACAGATTTATCTCGAGATGAGGTGGCAACAGTCTTAACCGAAAGGCTGAAGATGTTCTCGGCACAATCTCAATCTCCAGTTATATCAATGTTGGGAAAATCTGGAAACCATTTCCAATCATATTGGATAACTAATCAAATATTTGTAAAGGAGGCAAGTCCAGCTCTAATTAAGTCATTAAAAGGCTTTCCTGAAGTGAAGAGCGTATCAAAGGAGAGGCTGATTAAGCTCCATTTATTTCCAAATCTTAACTTGGGCAGGAAACCGAATGAGGTTGAATGGCACTTGGAGAAGATGGAAGTGGAGAAGGTTTGGAAGAAAACGAAGGGCGAAGGTGTGGTAGTGGCTATTATTGATAGTGGCGTGAGGGGAAGCCATGAAGCTTTAAAAGATAATTATATTGGGACGGATAAATTTGGATGGCATGATCCCATTTTGTATTCGGATGAACCGGAAGATCTATCAGGTCATGGGACTCATGTTATGGGAATTTTAGCCGGAAGTCAAGGAATAGGCGTTGCACCTAATTCTAAATGGATGGCGTGTCGAGCTGGTCTTGAATTAACTTTGTTAGAACATGCTTTAGTTGCCTGCGCCCAATATATTCTCTGCCCAAGTAATCCCTCAACTAACAGCTGTACCGGAGTGCCCCACCTAATTAGCAATTCTTGGGCGAAGGAAAGTGGCGGAGATCCCTACTTTGTTGAGTTTGTCACTGCCTGGAATAAAGTGGGCATTAAGCCATTCTTTGCTGTGGGGAATGAAGGGCCTCAATGCAAGACAGTAGGAAGCCCTGCTGATTATGATAATGTTATAGCGGTTGGCTCAACTGATAAGGAAGATCGCCTTCATGAATCATCAAGCCGAGGACCAGCTTTAGCGATGAAGAATGACACGGGTCAAAACGTTGTTGTAAAAGAACTATTCGATTCTATTCCTATTCCAATGGAAGAGCAAAAACAAACGGATAAAGTGAAGCCGGATGTTGTCGCGCCCGGGATTGAGATCAATTCGGCTTCTATGCTGACGGATAAGTCATACATGCATTTGTCTGGGACAAGCATGGCAACGCCGGCGGTTGCAGGTAAAAATAATATTCATCATCTTAAAAAATATTAATAAATATTTTAATATTTTAATATTAGGTGTTGCAGCTCTGCTCTTATCAATTAAACCAAAAATGACTTTGAAGGAACTTAAGAATTTGCTTTGCACGACAGCCGATAAAAAATCGCTCTCAAAGAAAGATGATCAGAATCTGTTTAGTAAAAATTCTGAACAGTGTGGTGGGATCCCAGATGATAAATTTCCGAATAATTTGTATGGCTACGGGAGAGTTAATGCTTTCAAGGCTTTTAAAAAGTTAAAAAGGAAAATTAAAAAGAAAGCTAATAATAAAGAATGATTAAAATCTTAAAGATTATTTAAGGATTTTTTAATATTTATTTTTAATAGTTCATTTCTTGCGTCGTCACTGGTCCGGATTAGAAAGTTAAAGTTTTTGCCACTTCCGGGTCTGGAAGAGTTTATTACAATTGGCCAAAATGGGAAAATTTAGATGAGATAATTACGTTGTTACTAGTCAGAGTTATACATTCTAATAGTTAAAACGCTCAGGATTAAACTTAGGATAAGGAAAAAGGGCGAAACAAAAGCTATGTACTATTCTAATCCAGAAGCGTAAGATCTTTTAGGCTAAGGTTGTCTCAGTTTTGAAAGAATCTGGTGTAAATTTCCTGCATGATTTCTTTTAAATTAACTGTGTTTACACTTTAATAAAAGGCTTTTGTACTTTTAATCGCTCTGACGTAAATTTTATTCGTAAATTTCTCATAAAACCGATTATTTCTATCATTAGTATTTCTAGGAAAGAAAAATGATTACCTTTTGTTCCCTCATTAAATTGTTACTTCTCCTAAGAAATGGAGGAGTAAGTGCTCACTCTTCAACTTCAGGAAAAGCTGTTGGGCAAAACGTTATTGTGTCTATGAAAAGCAGTACCAATCCAATTATTAATTCTGTTGATGATACAGACTTAGGTAGAGACGAAATAGCTACAATTTTAACCCGAAGGCTTAAAGCATTTTCCACAAAATCACAATCTGGGGTCGTATCAATGTTAGAAAAATCCGGAACGGATTTCCAGTCATATTGGATATCTAATCAAATATTTATAAAGAGGGCAAGTCGAGAACTAATCAGCTCATTGAAAAGTCTACACAAAGTAAAAAGCGTAGAAAAGGAGAAGTTAATTAAATTAAATTTAGTTGAGCAAAAATTAGGTAAGCAACCAAAAGAAGCTGAATGGCACTTGAAGAAAATGGAGGTTGACAAAGTCTGGAATAGAACAAAGGGTGAAGGTATAATAGTTGCTATAATAGATAGTGGCGTTAGAGACACCCATCAAGCTTTAAAAGCAAACTATATTGGCTCGGAAAATTACGGATGGCACGACCCCATCTTGTTTACGGAAGAACCGGAAGATTTCTCAGGTCATGGGACTCATGTGATGGGAATTCTGGCCGGAAGTAGGGGCATTGGAGTGAGTCCTGGATCGAAATGGATGGCGTGCCGAGCCGCACTGGACGTATTTTTGTATGAACATGCTATTATAGCTTGTGCGCAATTTTTCCTTTGTCCAAGCAATCCATCTGGCGAGCAAAATTGCACAGGAGTTCCACACATAATTAATAATAGCTGGGGAGAGGGAGGAGGCAACAAATATCTTAGTGAGATTGTCAAGGCCTGGATAAAAGTTGGGATTAAGCCATTCTTCGCTGCGGGAAATGATGGGCCGGATTGCAAAAGTGTAGCGAGCCCTGCTGATTACGATAATGTTATAGCAATTGGCTCAACTGATATTAATGATCAACTTCATGAGTCATCAAGTAGAGGACCTGCTATAAAGAGCAAGAGTGAACGAAGCGATCAAAGTGTTGCTATCGATGGCCTTTTTGAAGGAAATATCCCAATTGGAGAATCGCCAATTCCAACAGATACAATCAAGCCGGATATTGTCGCGCCCGGAGTTCATATAAATTCCGCTTTTTCACTAACAGATAAGTCATATATTCAATTGTCGGGGACTAGCATGGCAACGCCGGCGGCTGCAGGTAAACAAAAATGCTTATCATTAAGAAAAACTAATCAATGAACTTTAACATTAGGGGTTGCCGCATTACTCTTATCGATTCAACCAAACATGACTTTAAACGAACTTAAGAATTTGCTCTACACGACAACCGATAAGGAAATGCTTTCAAAGAAAGATAAGAACTTTCTTAGTAATTCTGAGCAATGTGGGGACATCCCGGATGATAAATTTCCTAATAATTTGTATGGTCATGGGAGAGTAAATGCTTTCAAAGCTTATAAAAAGTTAGAAGAGAAAATTAAAGCCGGAGAGAAAGCTAATAAAAAAGTAATAAAGTCATGATGATTGCTATTTATAAGCGTTGATTGAATAGCAATGTCATTAAAATCATAAATATTCTATTACAGTTTTAATCGCTATGACGTAAATAAATTTATCATAAACATTTACGATTACGCAAATCATTAGCATTTTTAGGAAGGCAAAATGATCATTTTTGTTTTCCTTATTATTCTCGTAAGAAATTGGGCGAGTGCTCTGCATTCCCCAATTTCTTTAGAGAAACCTGGTGGTCAAAATGTTATTGTTTCAATGAAGGATAGTACTATCCCTGTTATCAATTCTGTTGATGAGAAAGACTTATCTAGAGATGAGATAGCTACTATTCTAGCCCGGAAATTAAAAAAATTCTCTACGAAATCACAAGCTGAGGTCGTAGCCGTTTTGGAAAAATCCGGAAAGGATTTCCAATCATTTTGGATAAGCAATCAAATATTTATTAAGCAGGCTAGTGAAGGTCTTATCAAATCGATTGAAGATTTGCCTGAAGTAAAGAGTGTAGAGAAGGAGGAGTTGATCCCATTAAAATTAGGAGCTATTAGTATTGGTAAAGAACCGGGGAATGAATGGCATCTGGAGAAAATGGGAGTGAAGAAAGTCTGGAAGAAAACTAGAGGCAAAGGTGTAATAGTGGCTATTATAGATAGTGGCGTAAGAGGAAGCCACGAAGCGCTTAGAGATAATTATATTGGCTCGGATAATTTTGGATGGTATGACCCCATTTTGTTCACAAAAGAACCCCAAGACATAGGAGGGCATGGGAGTCACGTTATGGGAATAATTGCTGGTTCTCAAGGCATTGGAGCAGCGCCAGAATCTAAGTGGATGGCGTGTCGCGCATCGATAACTTTAATGCTGCAGGAGCATGCGATAATCGCTTGCGCACAATACATTCTTTGCCCAAGCGATCCATCTGGGAATAAAAGTTGCACTGGCATCCCCCACATCATCAATAATAGCTGGGGGAAGAGTGGCGGCCACCCTTTCTTTGAGCAAGTAGTCAAAGCCTGGAATAAAGTTAGGATTAAGATATTCTTCGCAGCCGGAAATGATGGGCCTGATTGCAAATCGATGGCGAGCCCTGGCGACTACGATGATGTTATTGGGGTAGGCTCAACAGATAAGAATGATAGCCTTCATGACTCGTCAAGCAGAGGCCCAGTCATAAGAAGGCAGAGTGGCGGAGCAAAAAATGAGACCAAGAAAGATAAAATGGTTTTAATAAAAGGGCTCTTTCCAAAATTTAGACTTGGGCAAGAGCCAATCGTTACGGAAAAAATCAAGCCGAATATTATCGCTCCCGGAGTAAAGATCAAGTCAGCTTTTATTATATCAGATAACTCATATCAGCTTGCGACTGGGACAAGCATGGCTTCACCCGCGGCAGCCGGTAAGCACTTTTATCATTCAAAAAACTAAATTGCTAATTACTAATTGCTCTAATACTAGGTGTGGCCGCATTGCTCCTATCAATCAAACCAAAAATGACTTTAAATGAACTTAAAATATTGTTCTACACCACAACCGATACGGATTCCCTCTCGAAGAAGCCCGATAATAGCTTATTTGCTAAGAAACCTGAACAGTGTGGAGACATCCCAGATGATGAATTCCCTAATCATTTTTATGGCTATGGGAGAATAAATGCTCTTTTTAATTCTTTCTTGCCATTTTAATTGCTCTGACGTACATTCGTAAATTTCTCATAAAACATTAACGTTCCTCTTGCTATTAGCCATTTTTGGAAAGGAAAATGATTACCTTTTGTTTCATAATTGAATTATTTCTTGTGAGAAATTGGGCGAGTGCTGAGCATTCTTCGATTGGGCAAAACGTTATAGTTTCTATGAAGGAAAGTACTATCCCAATTATTAATTCTGTTGATGGAACAGACTTGTCTAGAGATAAGCTGGCTACAATTTTAACTAAAAAGCTAAAGGCATTTTCTTTAAAGTCACAATCTTCAGTTGTGAAAGTTTTGGAGGAATTTGATAAAGAGTTTGAATCTTATTGGATAACTAATCAAATATTTATAAAAGACGCAAGTCAAAACCTAATTCATTCGTTAGAAGATTTAAATGAAGTGGAAGGTGTGAAGAAGGAGGGAACGATTCAACTCGATTTAGTTTCAACTCTTGGAATGGCTAAGAAACCAAATGGGACAGAATGGCATTTGAAGATGATGGAAGTGGAGAAGGTCTGGAAGAAAACGAAGGGCGAAGGTGTAATTGTGGCTATTATTGATAGTGGCGTTAGGGCTAGCCATGAAACTCTAAAAGATAATTATGTTGGGACGGATAATTTTGGATGGTATGACCCCATTTTGGATACGAAAGAACCGAATGATTTATCAAGTCATGGAACACACGTTATGGGAATAATAGCAGGTTCTGGAGGCATTGGAGCTGCACCTAAGTCTGAATGGATGGCGTGTCGCGCATCAATCAAGTCAATGATGCCTGACCATGCTGTACTTGCTTGTGCGCAATTTATACTTTGTCCAAGTGATCCATCTGGGGAGGGAAATTGTACCGGACTGCCCCACTTAGTAAGCAATAGCTGGGGTAAGGACGGAGGCCAGCCTTTTTTCGAACAAGCGGTTAAAGCCTGGATAAAAGTTGGGATTAAGCCATTCTTCGCTGCTGGGAATGACGGTCCAGACTGCAACACATTTTTAAGCCCGGGTGACTACGACGATGTTATAGCAGTAGGTTCAACTGATATTAAAGATCGCTTGGCTTTATCTTCAAGTAGAGGACCAGCTATTAAGCAAGACAAGTTTTATAATGGAGCACAAAATGAGACGAATGACCAAAGCATTTCAATAAAAAGGCCTTTAAAAACAATTAGATTTGGACAGTCAATTAAAGATAAAATCAAACCTAATATTATAGCACCGGGAGTAAATATTAAGTCAGCTAATATAATATCAGATAATTCATACCTTTTCAAGAGCGGGACTAGCATGGCAACACCGGCTGTAGCAGGTTAGTAAAAATTAGAATATTAAATATAAAAATTATCAAATTGTTATTAGGTGTTGCCGCGTTGCTTCTTTCACTTGATCCAGAAATGACTTTGAATCAACTTAAGACTGTGCTGTACACAACCACTGATAAAAAGACGCTCTCTAAGCAAACCAAAAAGAGTTTAATTGAAAATAATTCCAATCAGGAACAGTGCGGAGGTATCCCGGATGATAAATTTCCGAATAATTTCTATGGTCACGGGAGAGTCAATGCTTACAAGGCTTATAAGAAATTAAAGAAGATGATGAGAAATTAACGAAACCGTTATTTAATTATTGTAATTTTAATCACCTGTATATTTATGATTTGCAAAATCACAAAATATCCGTTTTTGCCCTGCTATAAAGTTTTAATAGCTTTGACGTAATTTTAATTCATAAATTTCTCGTAAAAATATTTAGGTTATTAGTGCCATTAGGATTTCTAGGAAAGGAAAATGATTACCTTTTGTTTCGTAATTAGATTATTTCTTTTCATAAGAAATGCAGGAGCGAGTGCTCAGCATTCCTCAATTGGGCAAAACGTTATAGTTTCTATGAAGGCTAGTACAAATGAAATTATTAATTCTGTTGATGGAAGAGATTTGTCTCGAGATGAGATAGCTACCATATTAACCAAAAAGCTCAAGTCTTTTTCTAAAAAGTCACAATCTGAAGTCGTGTCAGTTTTGGAAGGATCTGGAGCGGAATTTCAATCGTATTGGATAAGCAACCAGATATTTGTAAAGGAGGCAAGTCATGCGTTAATCAAATCAATAAAAGATCTGCCAGAAGTAAAGAGTGTGGAAAAAGAGGAATTTATCCCACTCGATTTAGTTTCAAGACTTAAAATGGCTAAGCAACCAAACGGGACTGAATGGAATTTGAAGGTAATGGAAGTGGAAAAGGTGTGGAAGAAAACGAAGGGTGAAGGTGTAATTGTGGCTATTATTGACAGTGGCGTGAGGGGGAGCCATGAAGCTCTAAAAAATAATTATATTGGTACAGATAATTACGGATGGTATGATCCTCTCTTGTTCACAAAAGAACCGCAAGACCTAGGCGGGCATGGGAGTCACGTTATGGGAATAATAGCCGGTTCTAATGGAATTGGAGCTGCCCCTGAATCTAAGTGGATGGCGTGTCGCGCATCGATCACTTTAATGATGGCGGAACATGCTGTGACGGCTTGTGCGCAATATATTCTTTGCCCAAGCGATCCATCCGGAGAGAAAAACTGCAAAAATGTACCTCACTTGGTAAATAATAGCTGGGGTAAAGGCGGTGGCAAGAGATGGTTTGTTCAAGTAGTCAAAGCCTGGAATAAAGTAGGGATTAAGCCATTCTTCGCTGCGGGGAATGATGGGCCTGAATGCAAAACAATGGCGAGCCCTGGCGACTACGATGATGTTATAGCAGTAGGCTCTACAGATCGAAATGATACCCTTCATGAGTCATCAAGTAGAGGACCAGTTATAATTACCAGGAGGTGGTTGAGTAAATCTGAAAATGAGACAAATGACGAAAATGCTTTCACGAAAGGGGTCGTCAAGACAATTCCTATAATTCGAAAAGAGCCAATTGTTACAGATAAAATCAAGCCGGATATTGTCGCGCCCGGGGTACGCATAAAGTCTGCAGAGAGACTATCTGATAGTTCATATCAGTTTAAGACTGGGACTAGTATGGCAGCGCCGGCTGCTGCAGGTAAAATAATTTAAGTCTTTTTATTAAAAACTAATGAATTTAACATTAGGTGTTGCCGCATTGCTCCTATCAATTAAACCCGAAATGACTTTGAAGGAACTGAAGAATTTGCTCTTCACGACAACTGATAAAGATTCGCTCTTCAAAAAAGCCTCGGAGAAGAGTTTACTGGATAGCAATTCTGAGACAGAACGGTGTGGAGATATTCCAGAAGATGAATTCCCTAATAATTTTTATGGGCATGGGAGAATTAATGCTTACAAGGCTTATAAGAAATTAAAGAGAAAAGTGAAAGGTTAAAAGCATACTTTAAATGAATAAATTTGTTATTACATTCTTGATAGCTTTGACGTCAATCTCAAGTCGTAAATAAATTCCTCATAAAATATTTTTTTCCTTCTGCCATTTGTGTTAAGAAAGAAAAATGATTTTATTGTATTTCTTCATTAAAGTTGTAGCTCTCCTTCTTATAAATGAAGGAGTTAATGCTCAGCTTTCCTCAATTTATCATATAAGTAAATCTTCTGGGAAAACCGTTATTGTTTCTATGCAGGATAGTACTATCCCAATTATTAATTCTGTGGATAAAAGTCCGACCTTGAGTCGGGACGAGTTTGCAACAGTTTTAGCCCAAAAGCTTAAGGCATTTTCAACAAAATCACAATCTCCTGTTGTGTCAGTTTTGGAGAAAGTTGGCGTAAGATTCCAGTCGAGTTGGATAACTAATCAGATATTTGTGAAAGGGGCGAGTTTAGGTCTTATTAAATCGTTAAGAGGCTTACCTCAAGTGAAGAGTGTATCAAAAGAGGAATTCTTCCCAGTCGATTCAATTTTTGATTTTGAAACTGGAACCCAACCGAACGGGACTGAATGGCACGTGAAGAAAATGAAAGTGGATAAGGTTTGGAAGAAAACTAAGGGTGAAGGGATAATTGTTGCTGCGATAGACACGGGCGTGAGAGGGACTCATATAGCTTTAAAGGATAACTATATTGGGTCGGAGAATTTTGGGTGGTATGACCCTGTCTTACTTACAGACGAACCCCAAGACCTAGCAGGTCATGGGACTCACGTGATAGGAATAATTGCGGGGGGTAAAGGCATAGGCATTGCGCCAGAATCGAAATGGATGGCGTGTCGTGCCGGACTTGACGCAGTATTGTTGGAGCACGCTGTCATATTTTGTGCCCAATACCTTCTTTGTCCAAGCGATCCGAAAGGAACAACAAATTGCAAAAATGTACCCCACGTAATAAGCAATTCTTGGGGCCCAGGAGGCGGCCGTGATTGGTTTGCTGAAATAACTACTGCCTGGGTTAAGGTTGGGATTAAGCCATTCTTTGCTGTAGGGAATGAAGGGCCAAAGTGTCAAAGTGCGAGAAGTCCGGCTGATTATGATAATGTGATTGCTGTGGGTTCAACGGATAAGAATGATCTTCTTCATAAGTCGTCAAGTAGGGGGCCGGCGATAATATACGAGAGACATATAGACAAAGGGATTGAAGAGGGTCAAGAGGTTTTAACAAAGAGGTTAATTGAGACTATAGCTATTGCTTTAAAACCGCCAATCCCTACGAAAAAAATCAAACCGGATATTGTCGCGCCGGGAGTTGATATTAATTCGGCTTTTATTCTTTCGGATAAGTCGTATGAGTTTATGACTGGGACTAGTATGGCAACGCCGGCAGCTGCAGGTAAACTTGACACAATTTAATTTTTAAAATATTTTATTTACTACTAATTCTTGCAAAAGGGGTTGCAGCATTGCTCCTATCAATTAAACCAAAAATGACCCTAAAAAAGCTTAAAAACTTACTCTACACGACAACCGATAAGAATTTGCCAAGCACCAATTATGAACAATGTGGAGGCATCTCTGAGGATGAATTCCCGAATAATTTGTACGGCCACGGGAGAATCAATGCTTTTAAAGCTTATAAAAAGTTGGATAAGAAAATTAAAGCTGTAAAAGTCGCCAAGAATAAAGAAGTGACAAAGTCATAACTTGTGACAAAGTAATAATGAGCAGTTGTTTTTCAGCATAGAATTTATTCTTCATTGTTTGGGGAAAGCAATTAAATTTTATGTGCTTTTTTCCGATTTGGCTGTTAGGTTGAATTACGTGTAATATGAAATGCTGCTTTTAATGAAGTTCAATTAAAAAGCTTGTTTCACATTCAAAAGCAAGATATGTTTGTGTCGCGTAATTAAATACTGTTTACGAAAAATATGACAGGTATTTATTAATTGCGTTTGGAAAAAAAGAATAACATATAACTAATATTAGTATCGCATTATTCTTTGCTTAAACTTACATCCTGTATGAACTAAAATATATTTTTATTGCAAGACATTTTCCTGAAAAATTATTACGATATAAAGCCTAATTTAGGGCGAGATATTTGTGAACATTGTTTAAGATCATTCTCTAGCTTTTCACTTACTTTAAAAGCGTCATGCTCAGTTGTTGATAAATCATCCAAAACATAAGAAAGCATCAACTTCGCAAATATTAGCTAGAATTGCCTGATCCAAGTGAAATTGACTTCCACATTGGTCTGAGGCAATCAAAACGAAGTATTTTAGCAAATGCGCTACATGAAGATATGTAAGTGACTTTTCTGTTATTAATGTACTTGATATGTTTGTATCTTCATAAGCATTTGCAGGTGTCTTATTTTGTGGATCTGGTGAGTCTTCTTTCGTGTCCACAAAAGATGACTGTATATTTTCTGGTCTATTCTTATTTCGGTTTTTAAAATGTGAAATATCTCGCTTGCTTTCGCGTATTACTACCTGAGCATAGTCGTAGAGGCCAGTAAAAAATCGTTCAGTCTTCTCAAAAATGTTTTGAACCATTTTACCTGCATGCATGCCAACGCGAGACACAGATTTCCTAGCCTTCGAAGCAACCTTAGCGGGAGGTTTAGGTTTATGTTTTCCGGTATTACCGTGCTTGGCAGATGAGTGACTCTTGCCGTGTGCATGTTTGTCGGCTGACGTGTTTCCAGGTGCTTGTGTATTTGACGGCGGGGTGGTCTGGTTTCCTGTGTTATTAACTGTATCGGCGTGTTTGTCTGGTGGTGGGCTTGCTTCTGGTTGTTTGTCAGTAGGAGGCTGGCTAGTTGGATGTACGTCGGGAGGAAGCTGGTCTCCTGTGTTATTAACGGTATCGGCGTTTTTGTCCGGTGGTGGGCTTGCTTCTGGTTGTGTTTCAGAAGGAGGCTGGCTAGCAGGATGTACGTCGGGAGGTAGCTGGCTAGCTACTTCTGGATTTTTGTCAGTAGGAGGTTGGATAGCTTCTTCTGGTTGTTTGTCAGAAGGAGGCTGGCTAGCTGGGTGTACGTCGGGAGGTAGCTGGCTAGCTGTTTCTGGATTTTTGTCAGGAGAAGGTTGGTTAGCTACTTCTGTGTGTTTGTCAGGAGGAGGCTGGTTAGCTGTGTGTACGTCAGGAGGTAGCTGGCTAGCTACTTCTGGTTGTTTGTCAGAAGGTGGCTGGCTAGCTGGGTGTACGTCAGGAGGTAGCTGGCTAGCTACTTCTGGTTGTTTGTCAGAAGGTGGCTGGCTAGCTACTTCTGGTTGTTTGTCAGAAGGTGGCTGGCTAGCTGGGTGTACGTCAGGAGGTAGCTGGCTACCTACTTCTGGGTGTTTGTCAGAAGGTGGCTGGCTAGCTGGGTGTACGTCAGGAGGTAGCTGGCTAGCTACTTCTGGTTGTTTGTCAGAAGGTAGTTGGCTAGCTGGGTGTACGTCAGGAGGCAGCTGGCTTGCTTCTTCTGGTTGTTTGTCAGAAGGTGGCTGGCTAGCTGGGTGTACGTCAGGAGGTAGCTTGCTAGCTACTTCTGGATGTTTGCCAGAAGGAGGCTGGTTAGCTGGGTGTACGTCAGGTGGTAGCTGGCTACCTACTTCTGGGTGTTTGTCGGGCGGTGGGTGACCAACCGTAGCTTGATGTTTATCTGACGTTTGGTTAGTTTGGCCTACTACGTGATTATTAGGTGCTGGATGGGCCTGGGCTTCAGTGTGATTGTTCCGTGGAGAGTGACCAACGGTTCCTTCATGTTTACCTGATGTGTGGTTACTTTGGCTTTCTTTGTGTTTATCAGGTCTTTGGTGGCCACTAGTTTCCGTGTGATTTTTAGAAGCAGGGTGATTTTGTATTTCTGTGTGATTTCTAGAAGCTGGGTGACCAACTACTCCTTCATGTTTATCTGATGTGTGGTTACCTTTGTTTTCTTTGTGTTTATCAGGTCCTTGGTGGCCAGCAGTTTCCGTGTAATTTTTTGAAGGGTGACCAACTGCTCCTTCATGTTTATCTGATGTGTGGTTACTTTTGTTTTCTTTGTGTTTATCAGGTTCTTGGTGGCCAGCATTTTCCGTGTGATTTTTAGAAGGGTGACCAACTGCTCCTTGATGTTTTTCTGATGTGTGGTTACCTTTGTTTTCTTTGTGTTTCTCAGATCCTTGATGGCCAACAGTTTCTGTGTGATTCTTAGATGAAGCACTAGCTTTGGCTTCTGTGTGATTTTTAGATGAAGCGTGCGCTAGGACGTCTGTGTGATTTTTAGATGCAGCGAGAGCTTGCGCTTCTGTGTGATTTTTAGAAACTAGATGACCATCTGCTCCTTCATTTTTATTTTTCGTGTGGTCAGTTTTATTTTCTTTGTGTTTCTCAGTTGCTAGGTGGCCGACGGTTTCTGTGTGATTCTTAGATGAAGCACTAGCTTTGGCTTCTGTGTGATTTTTAGATGAAGCGTGCGCTAGGACGTCTGTGTGATTTTTAGATGCAGCGAGAGCTTGCGCTTCTGTGT
>JAHZMU010001251.1:0-23610 GCA_027743725.1 Rambutsinella grinnellia | reverse complement strand
CCCTTAGATGGTGAAGAAATTCCTCCCGTCATCCAAGTTCCAGACGTTCTACAAATTTGGCGCTACGCAAAAGATTCATCCAAAATTATCAGCAAGGTTCGCTTTTGGAAGATGGACCACAAAGAATTTCAGTATGGAATTAACTGCATTGGAGGCTACGCTATTACAGAAATTGATCTCTCATCAGACTTACTACAAGAATTGGGACCACTTGCCACATTCTGTATTTTAGTGGAAGGTATACTGAAAATCAAATCGTTGAAGGAAATGATGCTCAAATACGAGAAGCTAAAAAAACTTGATATTAATTGGATATCAAACGACGCACTACCGGTTTTAATGTCACTTTGCTGTCAATTGCGATACGACAAGAATTCGCCAAAACTAAGAATGCTCCACGAAGACATCTATAAGAAACTGACGGAAGTATCTTTCTTTGGAGAGGACAATGAGTTTGCAGTGCGAAGAATGGACACGTTCGTTCAGACCGAATTGACCGAAATGATCATGAACTTCGAGCCACAAGCAAATGCCATCCTATTCGATGATTCAATATCAAGCGCAGAACGTCAAACTACTTGGCTGGGAATGGGATTGGAGTTTCTACGAAGTCTTCGTAATGATATTACATCTTCAGCGTACGACATTGTAGTCGAGTTTGCACGGGAATTTGAAATCAGAACGACTCACATGATAACAGCAATAATTGAGGGGAAGAAGCGCAAAGTTAATATCCATCATACATTTCTTCCAGATGGGTTCAAATATGAAACCAGCGGTACAATTCAGGAAGTCAAATGCACTTACTTGGATGTGCGTAACTTGATTACCAAAATCTACAAAGGGGCTGAACCAAATTACGATTTTGATGCTGCAACTCCTGGATTAGTTAACCTACTCAAGGCATTGGGAGTACAAAACCCTTGTGGATTTCTTATTGCAAATCATGTTGACATAATGTTGGTTATCTCTAAATCTAACGTTGTCAATATGCTTCATCTCTTCCTTGATTCAGGACATGAAAAGGGACTAGACAATCTGGCAATGCGTTTTCTGGAATTTTGGCCTATGACTCATGCGCATCACACATTCAAACACTTATCAGCTCATCATTTTCGCACTTTCTTTGGCCGAAAAGCAATGTCGTTACCCATGTACTCAAAGTACAAGCTATGTGAGGATTGGGCTTACTATCAATCAGGAACCACCATAACATATGGAGTCGAAAAAACCGTCAACGAAAATGTTAGAAACAAGTTCCTGGAAGTTTACTCAATCCTCAACCTTAAACTATTGCGTGAACACCTTGATGCCATTGCTCAAGATGGTTTAGTTCCACATTTGGATACTCTTTCTGTCCATCAGTCACATGAGGACGATGATGGGTAGGCACATTTTATTTATTGACTTTAGATTTTCATATAATTATATTCAAATATGTATGCAGATCTGAGGAGGATGTTACTTCTGATGTAGACATCATGTCTCGCAAGAGAAAAAGAACTACCCCCGAGGCAAACCATCCCCCCAAAAAGGACAGTGTAAAATAGGAAGATAATAATTAGCAAGTCTATACAGATGTACATCATACTATTCCAGAATTTTCAGTTACCTGTTATCGTCTCGTTTTTGAGGGGTGGTGGTGTTTATGAAATAAGACACACAATATTAAAAACTCGCTCAAATAAATGCGGTTTCGGACCAACGACTCCTTTTCAATAACATTATCGTGAAGTATGTAAAAAGTACTACACTATATCTGCAACAAAGAATTATTTCCCGTTAAGGACACCTTTAACAGCTTGTATTTAAATACATACAAGTAAATACAGTTTTCATAATTAAACGGTGCATTAATTCTTAAGCGCATCCCAAACGCAAAAAAAACTATGATTTAAGTTTTAGAAATCATTGTTTGTCTTAAATATAATTATATGATAGGAATTCATAAAGTTCAGGCACTCATAGAATTACATTTGTTATACTAGAATTAAATTAGACTATGCGAGTTTTTTTGGGTTTTTAAGAATTATACTCATTCATTTGTTTTATTTAAGGGTTTTACAAAAGCAATAATTACACGTTTGAATTTAGAGCATGATGCATAAGTTCAATAGAAATTTTTTTGTGTAGAAAATCCAAAGCCAGTGTTCACATGCCAGTCATTATCTGATTTCTAATCTTGTTCCGAATCCTCCTCGTATGGAACCTCTTCATCATCAGATTCCGAGTTGTCAGCGACGTCTTCGGGTGGGGGCAAGTCTTCCCTACGGAGTTTCCCTTTGTTACAAGATGGGTCTCCTGTACACTTTTTCTCGTGTCGGTGCACCGCATCAGCCCTGGTAGAAAAGTAGCCGCATCCCTTCTTGCAGCTAGTTATCTTCTTCTTGAGATGAACAGTCTCAATGTGACGTGCCAAAGCCTGAGGGTGTGGGAAGTCACTTGAATTGAAAGAATTATATAGTTATAGTCAAATCAGACATTATTTCAAACTAAGATATGATTATATTACATATTATAAAGTTTAAAACTTACTCGCCACAAGTTTCGCATACTTCAGGCCTTTCGCCAGTGTGGGTTCGTGCATGCACCTCCATGTCAAATTTTTTTGCCATGATTAACTTGCAAATCCGACATCTCCACCGTTTTTTGTAGTCGCCAGGTCGAGCACCTTCCGGTCGGGGTTCCCCCGGGGCGAGAGGAGGGTTTTTCTTGGGGTTTTTAGGTATATAAATAGCTTGCACAATTGGAATAGCAGAGTCAGGTCCAGAGTCGTTTTCACTTCCACTACCGGATGAGCTGCAGCGCTTGCTCTTTCTCCCAGGTTTTCTGGTATGCTTTTTTTGCTTGGGTTTAGGATCCTGCTTTTTCTTCGCCTTGCCTGATTTATCCGTATCCTCGTTGGTGGGTCGAATTCTCAGTTTTCTTCGAATGTCGTCCTCCTTCTCATGTAAAGCTTTTGCTGAGGCAGAAGTACTGGGCTTCTCTCCGTCATCAGAGCAAGGCTTCTGTTGTTTTCTCTTCTTTGCAGGTGGATTCATTCTGACGACAATTATTTCAGCGATATCACCAGCTGGTGCAATCTCAGCTCTTGCCCTACTCCTGGTTACTCTCAACGTGTCTTCCTCTTCCTCAGCTGGAGAAGATGGTTTTGGTTTTCCTGCTTTCTTCTTTTTCTTTTTATCAACCTTTGTCTTTTTGTTGCAGTTCTTGTCTTCTGGTAGAGAAGTACTAGTGCCTGCATCGGCTAAATGCCCGACTTCGTTGAGCCGCCCCACATTTCCCAATGATTTACCAATGTCCTCTGCCAGAGTTTTCGCAAGATCATTCACGAAGTAATTCAAATTGGCTGGCTGGATCAATTGTTTCTTTTTCTTCGGGGTTTTGGGCTTGTCCTTCTTAGGAGATGGGGTCTTGCATGGAGGTTCTTGTTCCTCTCCAGTAGAAGGAGGTGGAGATGGGACTTCTTCAACGAATGACTCGGGTATCTCACGTTTTATTGCATTCTCCTTTTTCCTTTTGATGGCGGCGTTAACATTATCAAGCATATCTAGCAATTCCCCCAGTTTAGCAAGCTTGACTTGGTTCACCTCCTCTGTCGTAAAATTTTCGTTCATCTTTCTCGTTATTTCTCGTTGTACCTCGTTGATTCGGCGGTTTAGGCTGCTTAATCCTCCCTGATATATCCCTAAATTTGTTTTTGCAAGGACGTCAGGATCCTGTTCTTCATCTCGAAGGTACTTGATGTTTTGAGGATGTGTAGGGTGGGACGATTCAGCTCCCTTGCAAGTCCTTCCAAAAAAGTCCAACTCTTCCCAGTTTAGGTTTGACTCATGAGGAAGTCGACAAGGATCTCTGGTACATAAGTGAGCCTATCCAAATAAAATAATAATATAATCATATTTCCATTTTTGTTGACATTTTGGTATACAACAAAAAGCATTTTAAGCATACATTAGGACCAGTAGGTTCAAGTTCATGATCAGGCACTTCAAATCGGTAGACTTCTCCATGAGGGATGTAGCGATTGGATACATGAAACATCCGCATTCCAGACGAAGTGGCTAAAGTCACTGGCACAACGTTAGGATTACAGCCCCTTCCTACAAACCTGGCGACGTTGCTTCTATCTTTAAGGTCCATGATGAAGTTGGTATGCTCGATATGAAAGCGCAAATTGGTGGGGTCACTTGCGACGATTGGGTTCCCCTTTCCATCACTTATCATCTTCTTAGCCACCCCTAGTATGGGCATCACGTAGGTCCCCGGTTCCACATCATACACCCCAGCTAGTTCGAACCTGTTTCCTCTCGCAACAACGTAGAATTTTTGTGGTAGCACTTGCTTTTTTTCAGTCCTGTAAGTAAAAAAGCTTCATGTCACAGGACATTCATGCGAAGCGTTTGTAGTACTATCAAGAAATGACTTACGGTCGGTTACAGCATGACCTACTGCAGTCCTTTCTACACTCGATGCCATTTCTTCGAAGGAAACAATCGTCATTGAAACAGGACCGGGGATTCTCATAGCCACGGCTCTCTTCGTTGCATACATGATTGTGGCGATTGAATAGCCTTAATCGGGCGGCAGAAACTTCTTGCAGCTCATTAGTTGCTTCGATGCTCTCAGTCTCGCCTAATTATAAAAAGGATTGTTATGAAATGTAGGCAATGAAACGCCTTAAGTTTAATTTAAGATAAGCTCACCAGTGTCAAGCAAGTCAAAGCGTAGAAATGTGCGAAATAGGTCACCATTCATTTCCTCATTGGTCCAATCTTCCATCGCATCAATCTCATGTTGTAACATCCTCCTTCTTTGTTAAGGCAATAAATGGGTTCTTGTTGAAAAACTTGCAAAATATGATTATATGTGGATTGTCTTGACTGGATTACGGAAAATTAGGGTTGTCTTTAACGGATTCGAATATCAAAATTACAAAAGCAAAATGTGAACAGGTAAGTGTGTTTGAGTAAATTAAAAAGGGTAAAATGCAGAGAAATCAGTGATTCCTGCTCAAAGGAAAACTTTGTGCGATTTCATTTGATCGCCATTTCATCGGGTAGTGGAGCGTGTCGTTGACAACTCATAGTGACCGTCATGAAATGGTCGTTGCATATGAAAAGTATGGAATCTGCAACTATCTGGACTGGTTTCGGATGAAAGGATGTGCATTTTCGCCTTAAAAGTCATGTGAGAGTATGATTTAACAAATTACGACCCTTTTTCTACTTTCTTTCATTGCTAATTGCTTAATAACTGCTTAAAATCATTTCCGGGTTTTCTCCCAACCACAGCACTTTTATACTGATTTGTTGGCCTTTGTGTAACAGAATATGTGTAGACCACTATTAAAAGCTATTTGGTCAAATTATTTAATGATTTATGAATCATGAGTAAGGAAATATGGTACAAAAAATTTTCGACACCACTTAAACAAATACCTTAAATCTATGATTTTATTTTACATGAATATGATATATGATAACATCAAGTTTCTAAACTATTTCTAAGTATCCATAAGACGAGAAAAGAACAATCAAAGTAAATTTTTGAAATGCTTTCTGTTTATTTCAAGTACAAAATGCATACGAATGTTTTAGATTTTGATTATATTTTGAATAAAAATTAACACTTTTAATAGGGTCATGTTGTAAGGAGTATTGGTGAGGATTTCTTGTGATGTAGAAGAGTCATATAGTTTCATTCCTCTGGAGCAGACCAGTAATCCTTGTGAGGTTTGGGCGTATAATTTGGCAGATACTCTGGCATTCTTTTATTCTCAAAGTGTCGCAAGTATTCCAACGATGAGGATTCATTAGGGAGGGTAAGGTTGGGAGCGTCAGAGACAATCCTTCCATATTCTCCAGTCGGAAGTTGAGGTTTCTTGATGTACTTCATATACGATGGTGGCTCATGAGACTTTGTGATTCTTGCCTCCAACTCTTTGTACTCTTCAGTCTTGTACCCCCTGAATGGTGTGTTGTCTCCGTAGGATTGGACGCAGTGATCCTGCGTAGGTTTTAGTGGAAGATGAAAGTCCTTCATGAATTGTGGGAACTTGACTTTGAGCATGTGCCTCCGTTTTATATTTCTGAGGGTCCTGAGGATGAGCTTGACTTCATTTCCTACAATCCAGGTCAGTATTTCGCAGTTGGGGTTCTCAGAATGCTGTAAGTATCTCGTTAGGTTCCCCTTCTTCTCAAAGTCCATGTAGAGCGGCAATCCTTCCAGTCCTTCTATCGGATACGCGTAACGCTGATCCTTCCATGGTTTTCCAAATCTTAGTACTCCAGTAACTTGACAAATGATGGTTCCTTCGGGGATATCGACACTTGGACCAACCACAATCTCGTTATCCTTTGCGTATAGTCCCAAATCCATCTCCCTTCCCTTCCATTTACCGTAGAATCTGTTCAGCAAAAAATTCAAACGTATCTAGCTGCAGTCTCGGAATATAATTATATAAACAGTTCAACAACAAGTGTTCTTACCTCTTGTTTTCGCAATTTTCACCACAATCCTGATTACAACTGCAATGGAAAGCTCGCAGACGGCAGGCGTTTTCTGTACACTTTCGTCCCCTCACAGTTTCACAAGAACATGTTTGCGGAAGGCGTCCTTCTTCGCGTGCTTTGGAGATGTAATTTCCAACAGCCGAAGCCACTTCTTTACTCATTTCGACCACTGCATTCAATTAAACAATCATTACACATTGCTTAAATTGCACAAAAGTTTAAAGGGTTGTGATGGCTGGTAAATCTACTTACGGTACATGCAGAATTGAAATCGGAACAACTGCGCCCAAACCTTATCCGTGACATGGTCGGCGTTTCGTGGGCGTCGTGGAGCTCGCCTATTCATCTTGCTTTCCACTATATGATTTTATTTAATGTGTTCTATAATGACTGCACTTTTAACAAACGACAGTATTTTTTAATTGATGTTTAGCGTTAATTCAAATGATAATTATATAGGGTTAAAGAAATGCTAGTTTGAAATTGCAGGTTGGAATTGTGAAAGTTTTGTTCTCTGGAATATCGGTGAAAGCGAATCCAACCAAAACATTTTCTTCTTCTCATGAATCATTTAGCATGACAGCTGTCACTCATCTCCTTAGTAATCATGAAAGGATCACTGACCCAATGCCAACATTGCGTAAGAGTCTCATTGCAGCCGGGTCTCAACTTGCTCACAAAGAGCGGCAAAACATTTTTCAAAACCTTCACACATGGATTTTTCATGCTTTTAAATGTAAGCAAATGTTTTTGTGATACGGAAGCCTCTATTCTCAGCAGCGCGCTGATTTAGGTTGGAAGTAATGGCATCCGGTGATGGTAATATGATTGACCTGACTGCTTGTGGGTACGAGCAGATTGGATTTGTGAAGAATCCGTTTACGTATGAAAAAATTGAAAAGAGTAAGTAATTAGGTTGAACTTAATAGGATCCTGTGTTGTTTAAATTAAAATTTAAATATTTTTGGTAATTTTCCTCTCTATGTGTAGACGTTAGAAGCCAGCTCGTGTCAGAAGCTATGATGGTGGAACTGTTCCAGACAGAATTAAAAAAAGCAAACGCTTCCGTAAAAAGGTTGTTCCCTAATTATTCTGAAAGAAGGCGCAACGCCCGCAGCAATTTCTCCCTGATGGACCCCAAGTGCAACTGTAAGGCAAAAGGAAACCCAAAGTGTTCATCGGAAGATTGTAACCGCTGGCTCAAGAATGTAGAATGCCCGATTGACTGCTCGGATCACTGCAAAAACCGACTGTGAGTTAAAAAAATCTACATGGTTTTCGTTAATTTAAATATGGATAGATCAGCTTCAATTTTAATATAATTATATGTTTATTAGATTCTGCATGAACCAGATTGTTAATCCAAAAGTTTATCTCATGTACCACCCAGCCAAGGAATGGTGCCTCTACGCTGACGAAGATATCGCTCCTAATTCATTCGTCTTTGAATTCAGAGGGGAGATTATCAACAAGGATGAACTGCTCTCCGACCCCGAAAGTATGAAGTACTCCATGCGGTTGTTTGAAAGTGATCTCTACATTGACCCTTCCAAGAAGGGAAATGTAGAGCGTTTCATTTCGCACTCCTGTCGTGCTAATTGTAGACCATTCAGTTACCTGTGTCAAGATCAGACCGTAAGGAACGTCATTCATACACCGGAAGGAATTAAGAAAGGGCAGGAAATCACGTTCAATTATAATATCGAAGATGATAGTGTAAGTAAATTAATTGTAGACTTTTACAAGTCATTAAAATACATAAAAAAATTCTTCACTTCCATACAATAGCCGTTATATAATTATATGGATTTCTTTATCAAACAGATGACGTGCTATTGTGGATCCAAAAACTGCCCGGACATTGAAAAGTACGTGGAATACTTGGAAAAGATTGTTTTGTCAAAGTCTAATCTGTCCATCATCCCACATGAGGACCTCCTAAATGGCAGATTGGCTGCTGATTCTCCACTTGTGATTCCTCCACTCAATGTGGCTGATGTGCGTCCATGTGCAGTATTGGATGTGAGTAAGGAACGGTTTGACCTTTCGCACTTGCATGGTGTCGCTGTAGGTCTGGAGACATTTGGAGAGAGAAGCGAAGAAGGGGAAAGCTTAGTCAACGAAGGATCAGGTATTCGCAACACGGAGGATTTGTTTATTGACGTGGAGGGTGATAGCGACATTGAAAACGTGGAACCTCCCCTCGACCTTAGCGTTAACAAACGCTTTATGTAATTACGTAGGGATAAAATGAAACGTATAATTATTTAATGTGTAATTAAATTGATCCCTCTTATTATATGTTCATTATACAATTTAGCCTCGACTGATGTGTTAAGCTCCATGTACATATTTGTTGTTTGTTGTTAAAAAAGTATGGATGTGGAATCAATTAATATGGCTTTTAATTAAATGAAGTAATGTAACTAATTGGGACATGTGCAGATCTGATTAAACTAAATAATTTGCAGAATACAGCTATATAACACTCTTCTGGGTTTTTTAAAATGTCACTTCTTATTAGATTAGGAAATATTCTCTCAAAAGTTCATGCTCGTGTCATCTAAAGTAGCCTGAATCGATTATAATCATATAAATTGGCAGTGGTTGGGAATTTTTTTTCTTAGCATTTTAACACTTTAATTAACCTAAGCAGTCATAAAAGTTAAGTGGCCATGTCGTAAGGTCAAGTACGTCCGTTTAAAACCGAAAAATGTGTAGTGGTGTCGAAAAAATATTTTTTCATTACAGCATATTGAATGATTAGCAACTTGTTTCTTTTGACTTTACAGGATGTTAAAGCAATTTAATTTGCGTGTATTTGTAATTACGAGTATTACAAGTATGGAAATCGCACAATATAATAATTAGAAGGTGTGCCCACAACGAACAATGTATGTAAAAAGTATGTAATTTTTATGTAAAAAGGCTAGTATCATGAGTAAATGTGCTTCAATATGGTTTTAATATAATTATATAAAATATCTTAGATTGTTGCACGTGCTAATGCATATGTGGATATCAAACTAATTGCATAACTTTTCCTTTACATTTTTATGTCAAACAAACCTAGTTCTATACGCAAACATATTTTTTACCAAAAACTTAACAGCGTTTATTGTTACAAGAGCAAATAATTTTGGAGTACATGTTTATAAAACGGATTTTACTTGAGAAATAGAACATTTGAACAGAAACAATTTAATAAAAATAACAATGAAATTCAATTTAGGTTTGACAAAAAAAAATTTTAATAATGGAAATACACCAATTCAGACAATAATAACATTTTCCATTTAAACAGACCCGAGTAATTTAATTTTTAGTGAAAAGAGTAACTGAGTATGAAACCAAACTAAGAAAAGTACGTTGGCCCATCGACGAAACTAGCTCCTACCTCACGAAATACTCTGATTAACCGTGACAAGACATCGACGTTACAATTTTCGTAAAATCCAGCGTTGCCAACAAAGAACATGTAATCCTTTCCCCTTGAAAGTGAGACGTTGATGCGGCTAGTTTCATGCATGAATCCTACGGTGCTGGTTCTGTTGCTCCTAACTGCGCTGACAATGAGGACGTCGCTCTCCTTTCCTTGGAATGAATCCACACTTCCAACTACAACCCTCTAAAATTAAAAAACAAAGCAAAAAGGTTTAACTACTTTTAGTATCTCGATTCGTATCGCAAAAGTATTAGTGCAGTTAATGATAGAATTACCTCTCCAAATGCTACTATTTCATTCGTCATTTGACGCAGTAGCCTAACTTGGGCATCGTAGTATGCTAGGATTGCGATGTTCTCCGGCTCAATTCCTCCATCTCGCAGCCTTTCCAACAATCGTCTGATCAGTTCAACTTCCATAGGGTTTGTGATAGCTCCCGCCTGTAGGTTAAAATGAAATTATACTTTAGATATCACATTTGTACAAAGTAAGCCACCATGTTAATGAGTAAAATGTATCTTACATTGTCACTGAATTCATGTCCGACATCTCCAATCGTAATTGAGTAATCCAAAACAGTGACGTGGCTCCTGGTTAGGGCTGGATTTTGGGCTCGGAACAGATCATAACGGGAGTAGTCTCGTTGGAGTACTTCAGGCGCAGGGACGAGTTTCCCGTCGTAGTTGAGACGACTTACAACATCGCAAATGGTTTCTTGCATGCGATATTGGGTTTCCAAGAACCCATAGTTTTCAGGTTGACAGAAAAGAGGTCTAGTAAGGACAAATGATAAAAATATAATTATATTCTGATGAAATTACCAAATTCACATAAGCAAAAATTAAATGCTTACGTCATTTGAAGATAAGTCATAACTGGGATGTCAAGCCCTGATCTTTTAGCAGCTGCGCTGTTGACAATAGGTTGGAGTTGCTTGGGATCCCCCACATACCAAACCCGCTTTGGTCTCAAATCAAATGCGGCAATCAAATCAGTCTCGTCGTCCCTTGATGCCTCATCAAATACCATCAGAGAAATACCCCGTGGCTTTGGTCCTTTAGATGCGAGCTTAATGCGGAAGTCGTTGATGGAGCTGCAAGTTCCTGTGATGACATTTGCTTCTCGAAGCAATCCAATCTCGACACTCAATCTGTGTCTAATCAAGGTGAGGCGATCATTGTGGGTAAGAGATTCGATTCCATCGTTTCGGCAATCTGTAATTTAAGAATTTGTTAGATTACTGACAATATAGCCATATTGTAAATGGCTACTACAATACAACTTTTGATTTCAATTACCTTCAATGATCCGACGCAAGTTTTCGTCAGCAGGAAAAAGGAATCTTCGATGGCGCATTGCCTTTTTGTGCAAGATGACAGTCTCTTCTGGAATATTATCCATGTTCCAATCTTCCCGCTGAATCGCCAACATCCTAACAACCTTCATTTTCTTTAGCCCATAACGCTCCTTCTTCCGCATAATTCTATCCATCGCCTCATCTGTCGCAAAGTTTGAAGAAGGCGCCACAATAATCACTCCTTTCTCCAGGCAAAACATTTCACACACTGCGTCTCCTACACAAGCTGTCTTTCCACTTCCTGGCGGACCTATGGTCATGTACCAAGCATGGGTCATTACCTGCTCAATGTTTTTGCGCTATAAAAAATATAATTATATTAATTTTTGGCGAATGCAAAAAGTAATCTATAACAGTTTTGTTATGTAATACCTGTGATTTGTTACAGCTTTCCAAAATAAGCTGCGCAGTAGCCTCATACCCCTCTAGTGGTTCTCCAATTAGAATAGAGTTGGAATGATCAACGCCTGTGTTGGGTCTAAGATAGATATCGAGCATCCTCTTACGACTGTCCTTAACTCGATGAAATAGGCCAGGTTGGAACGATGCCTCTCTAATTTTCTCGGGGGCAATAAGGTGAAGAAATTTGGAAACATTTGCAAGTCCGTTACTTTGAACTCGAGTATGCTCTTCCTCCTCCAAGTTTGGCTCACGCGGCATAGCAAAATCGCCTTCATCTTCATTGTCATCCTCAGCAGCCCCATCAGGTAGAACATTATCAATGTTGCGCAAAAACATTTCCATCGGAGCAAAGAAGAACAGGGTACAAAACTCGGTGACGAGGGAAAGCCTTTGATGAGTCCATCCTACAAGCTGTAGTCGACGTGCACCCCAACTGTGATATAAGAGACCAGATAGCCATCGCACAGTCCTAACAGAGCTGTCAATCTGAAAAACCAAAAAAAAATTGACTTTTTTAACTGTGGTTTAGACAAAATGTTTTCATGTTTTCCGACTTGTACTGCCTATTCTATTTGTAAATATGCAACTATTCATGTTTTATATTAAGAGGAATTACAATGAATCAAAATAAACTGTCAAAAGTCTATACAGGAAATAGTTATAGGATTATTAAAACTGTGGTTGGGAAAAAAAATTCAAATTTTTACTCACTTTTCCAGCATAGCTAGATTTAATGTATGACAAGGCTAGTATGTTTCAAAGAGAAGCAAGTAATTTCTAGAGTATTATGAAACACATTTAAGTGGTAAAAGTACATGTAAAATAAAGTTTTATCATTTTTAGGACTGTGGTTGGGAAAATTTTTTTTCAGGTTTTTATCACTTCCCCTGCCAAGTTTGTTTGTAAGTTTGCAAAGACTCATGGTTTTTTTGAGTAGCAAATTAAGGAAGGAATATACGGTATGAATATGAACTGTTTCGAAGCAATGCAAGATATGATTATATGATTTTTAAGGTAGTGGTTGGGAAAATTTTTTTAGACAAAAATGTATCATACTAATTATCAACAAAAGTTAAACTAACCTGAGTAAAAGCAATCTCCACCCCAATGGGAAGAACAGCCTGATGTTCCACGACACCTGCCACAGCATCCACATCATCAACATTCACAATCAAGGACCAGATGAAGCGCATTTCATGATCCGTTTCCACTTCTTGAGAGACAAGTCCAACAACTGAAGCTCTAACGACAAAATTGTCATCATTGTCCGAGTCTACTTCGCGTTCCCAATTATTAACTGCTTTCTGGAGTCCTTTAATGTTTGAGTTGGATGGAACAGGTGTAACATGGATGACCTGGTCTCGCTGAAAGGCAATGTCGCTTGGCGAAGGCAGAACGGCAACGATGCGCACTGTGTCTGGAGTACGACCTGGAGATACAGCCAAAAGTTTAGACTTGTGCTCGGTGTAATGGTTAGGACGAAGGTTGCGAGGATTAAAGTTGAGCCTCATGTCCTCATCCCAGCCCTGACAACGTTCAGTTCGCTGTAAAATAAAACGCTTTCATATAAATCAAAGAAAATACAAAGCTATGTAAAATTAGTATGAAATTACTTACTAAAGCACAGATCTTGAGTTTGCCCAATGCGTAAATGCATGATTCGTCCCAGAATCGGTCTCTGTTTACTTCAAAGGCAACAGTTGTTAGCTTCCGGATCCTTTTGCGGATGGTAGTGCGCTCGACTCGAAGTATTTCCAAAATGGAAGAGTTTGTAGAATGATCCCGAGCCATTATTCTTTTCTGATAACGAAATTCGTACTTTTTGGAGAGGACAGCCCGGTTTCGGAAGTCTGCAACTGACTCGTACATTGGAAGAAGGCCGGGAAGAACAGTGTCCAGTGAGTTTGGTCCAAAAAAGACTTGATCACCCCGCTTACGCTCATGCATGATCCACATTTTTGAAGGTGCCCCTCTTGTAAAGTCTTCACCAGGAAAAGAGTAGACACGACTGCAAAACAAGAGTGTTTAGGTAAGCCAAAAATATAATCATATTCAAAAGTAAATGTAATTTTTGTAATTAATTACCATTGGCTGGGACAGTTCCAAGCTAACCACGTTCCTCCCACACCAATTCCAAGAATTTTTGACCCAGGTATCTTACAGTGCTCACAAAATCCTTGAAGTCTTGAGACTTTATTGTTGAGCATCAAAGCTGGAGCTATTTCTTCAATAGGAATGTAGCCCCAGCGCCGAACAAGAGCTATAGAAAATCATGATTAATTAATAATTTCCCAATCATATGCAATTTATAGCAAGAGATTTGCATACCATGAACATTCAAAGGTTGACCATTTCGCCCGATAAACTGCATGAGATTCGTGGAACATTCAGCCAATCTTCTAGGCCTAACTCCATTAACGATGTTTTCAAAACCCCGATCATAACCAGCATCCAAGATCCAACTGATTTCGTTTGGAGAAAAGAATGGGTTGTGGTTGGTCAAGGCTTTAACAGAAGAAATGAACAAATCTCATTTATAATTAATTGGAAGGTTTCAAAATTTGGAAATGGATACTTACTTATAGCTTGCATTAATTGGAAAGGAGACTGAAATTGAGCCTCGACATACTCCTGGTTGGGTCGAAGATTTCGAGCCCAAGCTCCAAACTGAGGGCGATCAGTTTGGGTGATGAGATACGCACCGCAATCTCGCAAAATTTCCTCATCAAATTCTCCTCTCTGCAATGAAAAAGCTATATAATTATATGCTTATTCAATGAAATAAATTGTTAGGATTATGAATGCATACAAGTTCAAAAGTAGCCCAATTATTAAAAGTTGGAGCTCCACCAAAATGCTCCGCCATAATCTCGTTACTAAAGATTTTCATTGGGATGCAAACACCGTGAGCAGTCTTCATCTTGTTATGGATTGCCTTCTCGTAACCAGTCAACTTGCCCTCTGCATTCCTTGGCCACAAGAAATCCTTAAAGTATAAATAAAAATTTTGTAATTATCCATTTTTACCAATTGCCGTTCACCTTTTAGTAAATAATTACCGGCTCGTTTGTCACTAGCGGACGACCATCAACTTCGTGCAGTCTAATCATTGGACGCAAAGTTTCCCATGGAGTAAGCACCCCACCAATTATGGCATTGAAACCGTCCCCAATCAGATTAGGCATAATCTTAACCAAAGGCATCCCCCCTCTGTAGTTACGTGGATCTTTAAAAAAATAATCGATTTTATTAAAGAACTAAATAAATGCACTTTGGAAAATTTTGTTCTTATTTATGGCATTTCTTACCTCTTCCAATCATACCCATCACTACCTCCTCTAACTCTTCACGACTAGCTCCAACCCCCAAACGCTGAAGATAAATGTGATCAAATATCTCACTTCTATCCGGGATGATCCAACCCCTTTCGACCCCATTCATTTCCCCCTCCGCCATCGCACCCTCCAAATCCACAAAAAATTTTAAATCTTTTGAACTTAACTATGTAGAAAAATATAATTATATTGAATTTATAGAAAAAGGGAGCAAATTAATTGAGAACAATTAAAAATATAATTATATTTGGACTGAATGAAGAAAGATTTGCGAAAAAAAGCTCGCTAAAAACCGCAAGGAAAAAGTTTAGCCGCACTGAAAACAGTTCTGCCTGACAGAAAGAGCTTTTTAAAAATGGCTGCTGTTTTGTGACTGCGATGCTCTTTTTATAAAGAAGAGACGCTTTTAGGAAAAAGCTGTTAAGCAAGGCAAAGGATGGGAATGGAGAAGGAGGCTTTCGTTCCTCCAATCTTTTAACATGGAAAGGTATTGTGATCTGTGGAGGCAGAAGCCATTCCACAAATACCATGAGAAGGTTACGTTAATTTTAAAAGTGGATAAGGAGGTGTGGCATAATCATTGCTCCAGCTAACCTCTCCTCTGTAATTGGTGCATCATCTTTCCCACCACTACTACATTATCCACTTTTGCTTGTACATACTTGCACGTGTTAGAAGACGTGCTATGAGATTTTGGTTAAGATCAAATTGCATGTTAAAAATAAAAAACGACTCGGAGCATACCCATTCATGTTAAGCTAGAACATGCACAAAGCCCGTAACGCGTTTACGCATCTCATCTAAAAATACATGGTGAGATGCATTTAATGTTAGAAATGCACTCACAATAGAGAGGATCAGGTTATTGTCTGTTCTGCTATTTAGAGGGTGGCTTGTTGTTTTGTCGCAGCTGATTAATTAAATTTAATTTTTTCTATAAAGGTTTAAGAGTTGTTAGTAAGGAAGTTGTATTTTATATAATTATCTTGCACATTTTAAGCACAACTTTTGTGAGAATGGCTGAAATTCAGCAGTTGGAAAGTTTAGAAGAGGAGGAGCAAACCACAGCGTTTAAACTTTTACCAGAGTTTGTAAGTTTTAGTAATCCATAATTTTAAATTTAATGTTAATGAATATGATTATATGATGATTGAAGCTTAAACAAATATTTTTCGGATTATTTTTTAACAGATCTGGCATCAGGTGATAGAGAGATTGGATGACCCTTTAGACCAATACCACTTATCCAGAGTCTCCACTGAACTGTTTAGACGCTTTTGGAAGGGCGAAACTGTTTGGAAATTAGCAATGGTAATTAATATATGTTAAATCTTATTAAAGTGAAAGTTTCTGATTAAAGTGGACCAAAAGTAAAACCGTGTTTTTTTAATTGTTAGGCTGTAGCCCTACCCGAGTTTAAGTTCTTTGATGACGCAGTGATGAAGTTGAGGAGGACTAATCGGAAAGCGAAAAGATTCATTGACCGTTACTTACTTGAAATCCGTAGTCTACGTCCGTGGCACACCAGTTTCCTATCTCCACTTCCTACTACCTCCAAGGATTGGACATCATCAATTCATCCCATGAAGTATTGTAAAAGGGAAAAAGAAGAAGGTTGGTTTAAGGTGGTAGGAGACACATTGCTGGCTAATCCTGACAGAATATGGGAGTGGATTGAAGAGCATCAAAAGTCTGGAGCTAATGTCACGCCTTTTCCAACTCGATCTTTGGCACTCGTGATTGATGACATGTTGGTGGCAAACAAAGATGCTGATATGGTAGATGATGAAGGGGAAATTGATGCTGATCTTCTCATTGAAAACTTTCTACGTGGCCTCGAGGGAATCAGGACCATCTCTAATCTTTATGGGCCGCACATTGAACATTTGAAGATTTTTGTGAATGAACTGGATGAAACTGATTCGTTGCATGAATTGTGGAACACTTTGGTATATGCGCTGGAGAATATGCCGAATCTTAAGGAACTTGCTGTGCACGTTAAAAACCTGACTGAATCGTCCATTTATGATCAACATCAAATGCCCGCCAAGATAATTGCCAGCATTGCTCTCACGGGTCAACCAAACACTCTGTTCTCAGCCATATTCCACAAGTATAGTCTGACCGCCAAGAAAATCACTCTGGATTTCCGTGCAATCAATCGGGAGCTGTTCTTTGGAATTAAAAGACCTCGAATTTTCCATGCTCGAGAACTGGTGCTAATCGACGATAATTATATGTCAGTGGAGCGTCCTCATCGATTTTTATTGGATGAGCTAAGTTCTTGCTTGGTGAATCACGTCGTAAAGTTGACCTTGGAATGGAACATGCGTGACCCATCTTTCTTTCTGCGTCTTATTCGATCGCCAAACTTTCCAGACTTGAAATGCCTAGAGTTAGTACTACAGCACGATGGCATTCCTGCTTATCCAAAGTTGGAGGAGCCTTGTCGACAATTTATGCCGCCAATTGAGTTTCTGATAATTCCTCTTGTAAGGGTTCTGGACTATGAGTTTCTTAAGAAATTCATTAATCTGAAGGAAATCACATTTGTCTCCAAGGATAAAATAGACCGCCTTCAACGGACGATCCCGATTGAGTTCTTGACTACTTTATCCGACTACATTTATGCTGGAAGGATATATGACTCCCGTACTTGGTTTGACTTTCCGGATCTGAAGTCTATTCGCGTCGAGTGGGCTGACGGGGCGGATATTTACTATTGGAGTAATGTTGTAAATAATGCTGTAATGGACAATTAATTAGTAAATGCTTAAAGATGAGGTTATGAGTTTGACAATTAAATTAGGCAGCTAGCATAGTTTGTATTAACTTTACGTTGTATACCCTAACCCAGTATTTTTCTAAGCAAACTGTCATGAATTTGTGTTGTTGTAAATGTGAATAAATTAAATAATTTAGAATATGACTATATTAGAGCTTATCATTTACTTAATACTAGTTGCTAATGCATAAAAAGGAATGCTTACTTATAATATCATGTGTCACATGTTAATTTCATCGAAATTGTACCAAAACATACCTAAAAATATCATCATTTACCTATCAAGCCATATAAACAGCAAATAAAATTTTTCGAAACCACAGCATAAAATATGATTATATTCACGAAATAATCAACCGGATAGTTGTAAGAACGATTCAAATGACAATTTCAATGGTTATATCCATTTAAAATGATAAAAAAAAATTTCCCAACCACAGCACAAATATTTTTTAAAAAATGCTAGATTTAATAGATGAAGGTACTAGTGCATGTTTTAATTATATTTGAAACCAAGTTGATAAATTTGAAGCATTATCATTACCGTAATTTAGCATGTGGAAGCAAAAGTCATCTACCAACTGAGAAAACTTGATGGCAAGCGCTGACTTTGAATGCTGAAAGGGATAATAAGCCATTTAAACTCAAGGCCGTGCATTTCTTCAGTCATTTAAGCGATTTTAAAAGGACAATTGTCCAAATTGCCGTTATAAGCTTGTCAAACTTAGTAACGTAAATTGTAGAAGATTTCATATAAATATATTTGTAGTTTTACGCTAACCTAATACCAATTGTTTATGAAAATGAAGAATCCTTTGGAAATATTTCCGGATTTGGTAAGCTAAAAACAACTTATAATAAAAGCAAACGTATTTGAGTAGAATCTGTGCATTTAAACGTAAAAAATTAATTAAAGGTCTGGAGAAGAATACTAGACAGTCTGGATTCATATCGAGATGGACTTGTTCTGATGGAAGTGTTTCCAAAACTTAAAAGTCTATTTAAAAGCCACTACGCTTACTTTCTTTTAGTAAAGGTAAGATAATTAATCATTGGATGTTATTGATAGATAGGGAGGAATATATATGAATAAATATGATTATATTAAATTTGTAGGTAATACGTGATGTCCCAATGCTCACACAAGTAATTGCAGAAAACAACGAGATTTTGAAGCTACGAAAAATGTCGAGACAGACATGTGAAGCAGTTGATTGGCGGATGTCTCAGAATCGTAGGCTCAACGGCTGGCACTTGGATCATCAAATTATACCAAACTTTATCGACGAATGGCGGTCATCAAATCTACCTGGACTAACTACTGAGGATGATCCGGACTGGGTGGAAGGGTTACCACTATTGTGTCGTCCCGTAGTTGGTGACGTTGTTATTAGAAGCGCTGAAGCCATGGCTGATTTCATGAATGGAAACATGTCAAGATCAAAAAGATACAATCCTTTTCCAGCCGGCTCGTTATACTTGTATGTATCGGACACCTCGTTGACAGTTAAGGAAGAAGATAATTTAAGGGAACAATTTCAAGATAATGACCTTTTCCAACAGGGTGTTGTCAATATCACTTCGGAACGATACAAAAGACTTGTCAAATTAACCCGAAAGGTAGTCAAGAAATTTGGGCGTCACATTTTCAACCTAACCATTCATTGCATGCCATTGCGGACTATGGAATCTATGAGTAAAGTTGCCGTGTTTGTGGACTCGCTGAGGGGCCTACTGCCACATTTGAAAAGCTTTAGCTATATCAGCGAAGACTTTGAGGGAAACACACGAAGCTCACCCGTTAAAGCTTTATCTATGGATCAGATGGCAGTGATTGGGCATTCAAACTCTTACAGTAACCAAATGTACCTCACTAGCGCAATTCAACTCAGAAAATTGGTACTGGATTTGACAATATTTGGAGGAGAAGATATGAGTCCCTTAAAAGGAAAAGAGTTTGTTAATCTGAGCGAACTAGTATTACCTTGCCTGAATGAAAGGTTAGTAGGACAGCAGTACCCTTTTGAAAGATTATCTGCGTACATCAAACAGACAAAGTTTCCTGTTCTGCAAAAACTCATCATGACCTGGATTAATGCTGATCCTACCATCCTGTTTCACATTATCGAGGAAATGCCAGCGCTCAAATATTTGGAGCTTCAGGAGGCTAGCCATCTTCGTAATAACTATCAAGATGGTGGAGTGACACCTGAAAATGTAGGAACTTTCCAAGGACTCCAATTTCTCACAGTCCCTTTTGCTGATACTCTCACTTATCATTTTCTAAAAGTGTTTCCTAACATGAAAGAGTTGCGGTTCGTCTCAGAGTTTGGTTGGAGTAGGAATGAAAATGTCGAAGAATATAATCATATCGGAGATCACGCAGCGGACTTTGCATTTCTACAAGGGTTTAAAGACCTGTTACTTTGCGGACAAGTCGATTACTCCAATATTTGGGATATTTTCAATGATTTGAATCTCGTGAGCCTAGATTGGAAAGGGAAAATCACCAATTATCATCGTCGTTAAATTACCCTGCCTATAATCCTTGCTAGCCTTATGTTATCACCGTTACAATACCTTTTGAAACCCTCAATTAATTACCATAATAAATTTAGCTTTGCTTTGTATGATATTTGTAGGTGTGATTTGTTTTTAAACACTTTTAGTCTGTAGTTATTTTATTGAAATTATGATAATTAAATGTATGATAATGGAAATACATATATTTTTAATACTTGCATGTAATAAGTTTCATAATCCATTTAGTTATCAGGAATAGTTAGCATCACATAATATGGCAGGTTTGCATTAAAACGGAATATAATCATATTTAAGCATAATATTTTAATTAACCGCAGAAGAGAGGTAAACAAAATGCATAAATTGCATAAACAATAAAAGAAGAAGAAGTTAAAAACAATTGCATAGTTTTTCTAAACCACTATGTTTTTGTCCGGTTTTTGGTCATAAAAATAAACATTTAATTTTGTAATTTATGGAAATATCAAATTTTTTAAATAAATTAGTCATTATTATATCGCAATTTTCAAAGCATAATCTAAAATAATTTTTCCCAACCACTGTGAATTTAGCGAGCTGTTTGCATGAATTTGGACATTTTCCGACATAAGGAATGATGTTTGTTATTCTTCATTGTCAATTTAACGTACTTATGCCATGAATGATCAGAAACTTAAATTCGACACCACACAAGGTATTCATGAAGTTTTGTGAATTCTTTACCTTTCTACCAGAATGTCAACTTCCAAACAGTAGGATACGAGCAAAAGAAATAGTAAATGTAAGGTAGGCAAGGCTAAAACCGTTTTGCAAAGATTCCTGTTTAATCAGGTCATTAAAATGAGTCACGCTAGTTCATTCTTGGATTCGGTTGATAGTAATGTACATGTGGCAATCTGATAGAAATCCAAGATTGGATTTTGTAGAGTGACAACTTTTCCGATAAATTAGTATTAGCAAATTAAAATTGGAAATTAATTATATAATTATATGTGAGTGGTTTCTAGCTGAACAAATAATTAAAAGATGCAGCAGAATGAAGGGCGTGACCCGTTTACACTTATCCCGGATCTGGTAAGCAGTTTTTGACTGGAATTATTTTATGGCACATTACTAACTAATACACTAACTTTATTTTAATTATCTTGACAGATGTGGGAAAGGGTGATGAGTAATCAGAATGCAAAGGACAAGTTGAGCTTGCTGAGGTCCTCAAAGATATTTCAAGAAAAGTTCGACGGTTTATTCAACAAGCTGATGTTAGCAAAGGTAGACAGTTTTTTTAACTAAATGCTCCCGCTTATGGAGTCACTTGTTGCGATGAATGTTTTATATAATTATATTTTTTTAATATTTACAGTTAATCGCGGAAGTTCCTGCTTTCTCTAACCTACTAATTGAAGAAAATGCAATGATGAACTTGAGAAGAGTGTCCAGACATTTACGCCCAATCGCAACCTGTCAATTGGAGGCGCAACATCGACTTCAACCCTGGCATTTCTTATGCAATATTCATCCGTCTTCAATCAAAGAGTGGAGTAGCTCAGTTGTCCCCTTGTATACACCCTCCACCGGAAGTCATCCTACAAGAGAAGAAGACCGTGTAGATCTATGTCAGCCGATGGACGGTGACGTAATTTTACAGACTGCAGAAGATGTGCTTGAATTTACAGCAAAAGTGTCAAGTTGGCCCTTAAATTGTAAGCCATTTCCGGCCCGGTCTATGTACTTGTACATAATAGACTCTTACTTGTCAGATAAGGAGAAAATTCAACTCAAGAATAAGTATAAGAAACCTAAAGATTACGAGAAGCAATCGCTGGAGTTCATGGCGGACCGTTTCGAGAAATTAATTGATGCGACTGTTGAGCTATTTGAAAAGTTTGGTGGGGAGATACTCTCACTTACTGTCCACTGCTTGAGTCTCCGTTATGCAGAGAGTATGGATAGTATTTCCTTTCTGCTTGCTTCCATACTAGAACGCATGCCTCATTGTGTAAGCTTTACATATGTCGGTGAAGATCGTGAAATTGGTGAAACTCCTCCACCTTTCGGAAACGCGGACGTGGAAGAGTTTGCTCTCTTGGGATTCACTAACCCATTTTTAAGGCAAGTTTTCGTGCATAATGGACACAAACTTAGGAAGCTAGTGCTTGACCTAAACGTTTTCCACGTTGATACGCTAGAGCCAATATCTCATGGCGTTTTTGAGAAGCTGCAGGAACTCGTAGTGTTGGCTTGTCAAGTCCACACACCACCTGGAACTTTGGGATTTGATAGATTTCGCTTGTTTACTGGAAAATGCAAATTCCCAGTACTTAGAAAACTCACAATGCTATGGAACAGAAAGGAAATTGAAAGCGTATTCCGTGTAATTGTCAACTTGCCAGCTCTAAAGTATCTCGATCTTCAAGAGGCAACGCAATTACAAGGCAGTTATTTGTATGATGGGAAAGCTTCCAAATTCAGTAAAAAGTTTCCTGATCTTGAATTCCTATCCATGCCTTTAAGTCCTTTACTGACCTATGGATTCATGAAGGAGTTCCCCAGCATGAAGGAAATAAACTTTGCTACTGAAGGAGTTTGGTGGAATAGAAGAAATGAGCCAGAATATAATCATATTATTGGAGACTTCGCATTCTGCAATACTTTGCCTGCCATGCTGCAACTTATAGTTGCCGGAAGAAATGGAGAATCAAGCCTTTGGGATATACTACCTTATCTCAAACTAGTATCTTTGGACTGGGCAGGAAAAGTTGCAAATCTTCTTCGATATGAAAGAAGCAATTAGGTACGAGGACGAAGTCTAGTGCTTCAATTTTTTCCCATTTCTAAGTTAGTTTTCATGTGTAGCAAGCATATGTAAATGAATTAAGAGTTATTTCATATAATACTTATCGCGGTTATTCTGTATTTGAAGTATAAATATGATCATATCAACATTACATGAAAATGTATATAATTTGTCTGGAATAAATAATAAGGATTTAATTAAAAATTTACTTATTTACTTATTATTTAATAATCAAGGTCCTGGGTTCGAGCCCCAGTCGAGGCGCGAAATTTTTGCTTTTTTACAATTTTTGCCCTGTCAAAAGTCAAAAGAAACAATCTCCAACAGAAGAGACTATATACCCGGGTTCAATATTTTGCAAAAAAGGCAAAGAAGAAACTGCGAATAAAATTAGAGAGTTAAAAGCTGAATTTCTGAACAAGTAAACCTGCAAAATTCAGTAATTTTGCGAATT
>JAHZMU010001250.1:0-20564 GCA_027743725.1 Rambutsinella grinnellia | reverse complement strand
AAAACAGATCCCGTTGCTCCTTCCTCTTCTTCTCATGATGACATCTCGTGTGCCAATACCAAGGGAAATATTTACTTTTTTCGCTTTACTTTGCAGAAATGGCTTGAGTACCTTCTCGATTCCCTGAACTCATGTGTGTAACGCAGAGAAAGAAGAAAACATTGGATGAGTTTTTAACTGACAAGTCAACTTATGGTTTGGATTATCACATTTAGTGACGAGAAATACGTAAAATATTACTCAAAAGCAATAAACTCATGTCTGTTTTAAAAGGTTTCACAAATGTTAATTTTGTTCTGTAAAAACTTGCTAATTTAAAATAATTGTTGCATTTCCTCATTTTAGAAAGTTAAGCTGCAAGGTCACATTTTTTCCTATGGATTGTTTCATTTTTCAAAACCAGCGAAATTTGTATAATTCATTGTAATAATCATATTAGTGTTTGGTAAAAACAAAAGAGAGTAAAATGTAACATGATCACCTCATCGGCCATTGTGGCGACGGTTATGGGTTGATCTGTGTAATTGTAGTTTACTTTCTGCAAAACCACCAAAAAATTGAGTAGTGGCAGGAGCAAACATGATCATCTAGAGTTGCCGTCTATCATCACTCTAATATTATATTTTATCAGTGTTGTTTTTTCAATAAAGGCAAAAAATATGGGGATGAGAGGAAAACTGTCGTCTCGTGTAGAATACCACAAGCTCAAGTTTAGTCATGCATGTCGCTCATTTTACCGTTTGATAATAACAATGTGAAATGTGATCAGGGCTATCGTCAACCCAAATCATATGAGTTATACGAGCAATTTCACAACGTGCTATTTCATTGTTTAGAATAAGTTGGGGTATGAAACCAACTCTGCGAATTTTCCTTAAGGGAACAAAAGGCTAGAAAAAATTGTACTGTAATAATACTTTTGTGAATTCTTTTTAAAACAAGCTAAAAATGTGCACAATCTAATAATTTAGACTAGAAAATACGAACAGCAGCCATCTTTTGTAAACAGCACAAAGTACAAAAAGCAATAAGACATGCAAACTTGAAATCAATGGCAAACTCTTGATTTAAAGAAATATTAAAGAGAAAACACGTCTCTAAATAATTATTGCATAATGTCTCGTAACGAAATGAAAAGTTAGCCTTGTGTAAGTTATCCGCTTTAAAAACTCGGGGAAAACTTGTTTTTCCCGTTACTCCTCTGAAAACATCGTGCAAAACAACAAATAATAAATAAAACAGGTTAACAGAGCACCTCCACATGAGGAAAGGGTTTGAGGAAATTGGTTGAGAAAAGCGTTTTTCTAAAGCTATGCATTACATAACTCAAACTTCCTTTGCCAAACTGTCAATAAGAAAATGTTAAAGAGGAACTGGGCTGACATGGCTGCAAAATGAAAAGCTTAATTGAAGAACAAAGGGGAAAACTGGTCTTGAGGCTTTAGCTCTTGCAAACCAAGCTAGTTCATTCATTAGCTGTGTTTTTTGATAGGCAGGATTTTGGTTTGGGTTTTATACGTGCCTTAAATTATATGTCGGGGAGTTGGAACTTTTGGAATATTTGAATTATTGGCAGCCCTCGGCCACAGACATTCTTGGGATGAGTATGAATACATAATGATCCTTTCTGGCTCGGTTGTCAACCAGAAGCTGGCATAACGTTCAGGTGGGGAAGCATTGTGCAACTTTGTTTTAAGATGTTAGAGTACTTAAGATCAAGATACGTGTAGCCCACTCATTTTCATAACGCCATTGGTTAAATCCCAAGTGCAGTGATAGGTAGAGCTCAATTTCATATGTAATTAAGAGGAAATACTAATTTCTTCTTTAAAAAAAGAATAAAAGCATTTTTCATTTTTTCAACATTTATACATCACGTCGAGAGTTTGAATAGCAAATTAAGTGCGATGTCAAAATGGGAGCGAACCTATTAATATGCTTTTAATTAATAGGACACAGAGTAATTATAAGTTGAGTGGGAGATAGCTGCTTATCTTTCAACTCAAATATGAGGAGGAGTTTGCTTATGAAATTAAAGCAAGTTTTTGCCCACCCACCTAGCCAAGACGTTATCTGAGATATGCATTCACATCCCGGTGACACTATTTTGGGAGTCTTGGTATTAAAAATTCGCCTTGTCTGTTCACAGATGAGTTGTTGCAAAATGTCAATAATTTGGTTGTCAGTCAATCGACACTTAAGTAGTTTTCAGAGTAAGGTAGAGCGAGAGAGAGAGAGAAGCGTAAAATCACATCACGAGGCAAGAAGCCATTTAAGGAATAAGAAGATCAACGTGTTACGGTTGACACATTTCCTGCTCTCCGAGTCTAAGATGAAAAAGCGGGATAGGAAAGGAGTCATCTTTTGATGTCCATTAATTTCGCTCATTTCTCTCCTATTGGTCTAACCCTAGTAAAAGCATTGCTTAATGGAATCTCTCGTATCAAAAACAACTGTCACTAGCACGACTCCCTTCTCAGCTCTCCAATGATGACAAATGATATAAACTTTTATTATCTCAGAAGGTAACACTAGCCCCGACTAGGATTCTAGGTCTTTCGCTAAACGAATTGCTAATCGTCTCCTATTCACCCGGATTCTCATCTTCGCACAGAGACTTTGAACGGGAGAACTCGAAGGGAAACGCATTAAAGAGAAAATATTAATGGACATGGGAAATGACAAGAAATCCAACACAATTTCCGCCCCGTAGCACACATTCATTCTGAATTTTGTGTCTGTTTGCACAAGTCTTAGTGTCATTTACAGGGCAACTTGAGCTCTGCAAGAAGCTTTTCTAAATCTCGAGTGGTGATGATGTAGGTCTTTCGCTTTTAGAGAAAAAAACTGTGGATTAATCTTGTTCTATTTGTAGCTGCAGCTGTGTCAACAAAAATCCTTAATAATATTCACATCATCATCATTCTGACGATGATCATTAGACGTTAGGCATCAATGATGGTGGTTCTTTAGATGAATCCAAGCATAATTAGCTATTTGCTTTACTTTACAAAATATCGCTTTTCTCTATAGGAATTGCAGAAGCTAAAAAAGCAATTCTAAACAATGCAAAGAGGGGAAATGGAGGCGGCAAGTGGTTGCCCTATTATCATATAGTTTGTGAAAGGCTAAAAGCATAGTCAGAGCGCAGAGAGCGAAGGAATCATGGAAATTGCAATAAATGACAGTTGCAGGGATCTTCAATGAGAATTCATGACATAAGTAACGATATTGGTTGGTGGTGGTGGTTGACTTAACTCTCACTCTGAATATTATTCATATCCAAGCAAATTAGGATAAATGAAAGCTTTAAATGACAAAGCTCAACTACCACGATTTCAACCGTTTTCCCTACAAATCTTTAAAAAGAGAGAAGAGGAAGAATAAAAATGTTTTTTTCGTGATCGCAATCACAAACTTTAGAATGAGATTGTCACCCTCGTCGCTAATGTGTGCAGATGTTATAGAGTAAAATTCTTAGGCAAGTCTTTTAGAAATAATGATTTCGAGGGTAATACCGTGTCATTATAAATTTCATCACTGCCACTTCCCAATAATTTTTAAAAACTCCAACAATACAACGTCGTCATCATTAGCTCCGTTCTTATTATTTTTGTAGCAAGAAAATGGATAAGTGTAGACAAACATGAATAATTTATTATGCATTTTATATAGCTCGTGGGCTATGAGATAGTGGAAATAATGATTAGCCTAGAAATAAACAAACTACTCGAAGAACAATAGAAGTCTGTGTGTCTACCTGGTTATCAAAAAAGCGCTTCCAGCAAGTTTCAAAATTTGTAAGTGCGTCATTCACAGACGTTGATATCTAAAAAGGTACATACCTTTGTCTCAGTCGGGGAATCATAATGATTATTTACTCTAACTTGTTATTACCAAAGCAAACTATGAGTCGAGAAGCAAATATGCGTCAAAGTAGAATAGAATTTGTAGAAAGATGTGAATAAAAAAGGAAATATTAGGACTAATGTTAGCTCACCTGGAGTCATTCTTGTCACTAGTCGTTAAAGTAGGAAAGTTAAAGAGTTCTTAACTTAGAGAATAAGCTGATTGTAGAAATGCCTTTAAGGCAAAAATAACAGGTTGAGTGATGCAGGAAAAACGGTGCATAAAACATAAATATATGATATTGCAAATGGCGATAATCTTATCACTAAATGAGGTCCTACTCACAACGTCTTAATTGGCTTTAACGGTTCCTTTTAACGAGAAGCGAGACTATTAAAACGTTTGGCGAATAAGAAGGCTTTTAGTCCATCTGCAAATGTGTAAAATTGTTTTTTTCTAAAGAAAAATTAAGGAAGCTTGCCGCATCTGCCCTCCAATGATTAGAAGAGAGCAATTAGCTTGCCTAATTTTTCAGCTGCTGGTGGTGATTTCGTAATGCCAGATTCGAAAGAGGTTTGGCAAATAGCACTGGCTATTTTTAAATGCCATTGCCACGGTCATAGTCTCTGTTAAAGGAATTTAATGCGGTGTCACCACCACACCACGGATAAATAAGGAGAGAGAAGTGGCTATAAAGAGCTTTTCGATATATGGAGAGCTAACTCGTATAAAAATCTTTGGCCATTTCTATAAGAAGAGGGGAGAGGAACAACCTTAAATATATATATAAACTTCTCATCACCTTATCATAAATCACTTTTAAGCACACATTTCCTAAAACTGATGAAGACGATGACAACACACCACTTCATCTCTCAACTACGTTTATTTTATTATAAATTATTACGCCTGCATTTTGCAACTTGCAGGGTATAGCTGAGAGATTAGAGGAGTAAAAAGTCATGTTTATTATCGCCACTCACTCCCATTAACTTCAATTAAAGGAGGGAGCGCTCACCAGGCATGAAAAGATTCCTTTCTTGGAAGACCCCTCCATTGGAGTGAAGTCTATTTCACACTGATTTGTGAGGTGGCCAGGCAAGAGTAATGCTCATCTTTTTCCTTTTGTTATCCGACTTGTTTACAACCAATTCTAAAAATGAATATGTTTGATTCTTACGAAAATATAACTTTTGTTAATAGTTTTTTAAAAAGTTTCTCTAAACCAGTAATAGTTTAAGTGATTCATTGCATAAATGTATTAATTCCATGTTGGGGTAAAGATATATCATATCATTCTCATGAGTGATATTTTACCTCAATACTGACACTTTTGTCTGACCTTTGAGAAAACTTTTTAAAATTCTTTGATGAATTGTCAGTGCAACTTTACTTAATAGAGTGTAGTAAATAATGAGAATGGCCATTATCAGTTTATCATGTGAGTTTGCGAAAAACTCATTTTTTTAGCCAGAGCATTCTGCCCAACTCCCGTGACTCTCACCACAGGGCCACTTATTTACGTGAGGTCAGCAAGGCCTAGCTCTTACATGACGACCATCATCATCCTGTCATTTATAGAGAACGAAAAGAATGACTACGCTTTTGGGCAAGATGGATAGAGATGTCTAGCCAATATTGTTATTTAACACTGACAACTCCCCCTCGTATTTGATTTTTATGTCAGAAAAGAGCAATAAAATCAATGAATTGTAGAAAAAAGTATATACTTTTTAGCACGATCATTTCCACGTGATTTATATTAGCTTAAAATTTATAACGTTATGCATAAGTCTAACCTTTGTGCTCTCTTGCAAACAACCATCACCACCTTTGTGTAAAAAAAAGTATTGACCAAGTGTGAAATTTTTCGATGCAAATCTTTAGCGCATCAGATTCGATTGCTCCATTATTTCTCTCAGTTTTGTCAACAGGTCAGCTCACGCGGTGTGGCATGTGGTAATTACATAATTTAGATTATCTTTTCAGTCAACTGACACAATAATACGTGGGTAAAGAGTTGGGGAAGTTACCACTTGCGATTAAAGTGGCAAAGGTTTGCTTCGGTATGATGACTTCGGCTGTGACTGAAAGGTTCACTTTGAAACGATGCATGTACCTAGGTATCACTTTTTTTATACTCCATATAATTGATGTGCTCTAAAAGCAAAACTTAAAAAAATGACAGCCAAGAATTACCACTCATTAACTTAATTTCCTGTTAGGCATCCACTTGCTTTCACCCAAGAAATGGGAATGATCTCTGACATGAATGAAAAAGAGTTTGGGTTGTTGGTTTCATGTGAAACTCCGCAAGTCAAATGTCACAAAGAATGCGTGACTTTTCGTACTTACTTATCACGTGTGTAATGAGGACACAAAAGAATATGGTTGTTATGTGGAGATCGTATGAGTTGTGATATAATGAAGCTGATAATGATATGCATTTCTGAGTTGATTCTTTTTGTGTCACTTATTAACTCATTTATACATCTTTTGACTATTTTTGCTCTCGTAATTCCTCATTTGGTATTGTGGGAAGTGACTCTTGCTTCATTTTTATACCAATTTATTTGTTTCCTTTTTTCCGGAATTTGTATTGCGGTTTACCTCCGCAATTATCTCGATGAGTTTAACATTTTGCTTTCTCGTGCAATGTGCACATATCATTACGCAATAAGCATCACTGCCCCAGTAATTTCAAGATGAACTTTGATTCCTCATATTTTTAGATGTAATGATGCGTATTTCAATTGATCGCTTACAAATTACGTCATGAATGAATGACAAGTCATACTACTCGCCCAGAGTCTTTTGAAATTAAAATTTCTAATGAATAATGTTTATGTATTTAGTGGAGACACAGGAGGAGATACAAAAACTGGGATGAGTTGCACTTGATGTTGGCATCCTAAAAAGGCAAACCTTGTCAAATAAACCGGCCACCTTGATTCTTTTTTGATTCTAATTTACCGTTCCACACCAATAACATGCACTGATAAGTTGAATATTTAATTTTCATAGATAAGCATATAAAAATGCTCATTTTGAGTCGTAAAACGTTTCGCCTAACTTCTAGAAAGAGGCAAAAATGTGAATGGCACATGACTAAACGGAATTGAAGTGGAGAGTATGTGATAGAATCAAGCAACGTGACACTTTTTAATCAGCATCTTTAAAGCATTTTCCTACCCTAAATCATGACAAGGTGAGGTACTACCCATTCAAACCTTGCCAATAATACTAAATGGGTTGAAATTAGTGGAAGAAGCGTTTTGTCTTAATACTTACGTAATCTTAGAAGCCTTACATATTTGCATGAAGAAAAAAGTGATAAGGATTTGCCTCCTTTTGACAAGTTTAACCCTCTTCTGCCCGGTAAATTCTTTAAGCGTGAATAAAAGAGACTATTCTCCTCCGCATTTTTATATCGTCCCCTAGTGTGAAGATTGTTTATGTAATAGCAAAACTTCTTGGTTGATACTAGTGACCGACCATCAACTTGTTGAGGTGACATCCTTACGAAAAATCGTCTCCCATCCCATCTAACAGTAACTGATGCGTGATGCATTTACTGTATTTATTTTTCAGAGAGTGCCATGCGGAAAAAAGTTTTGAAGGTGAAATATAACCTATCTACTGTCAACATTGAACGAGCTATATTGTTTATAGAGGAAAATATTTCATTATAGAACAATGTTCACCTCGAGGAAAATTTTTTAAACTGTGTAGCCGGTAAAGTTGAAAGAAGTTTGATAATTTATTATGCAGCAAGAACCAACTTGTTACAAAGTGGACATTTTTGTATGATTTGGCTTGTAGCTCGAGTTTGAAATAGTGAATGTCATGAATGTGCAATTGATTCATTGTAACATCTCCATACGGAATGTCAGTAATAAACCATGACATTGTATGCGACTAGCGAATGTTTTCTTCAAGAATATAAAATGTTGGTAATGGCCAAGCCCAGGTAAATTGTAGTATTATAGTATTAGCTTATAGTTTGGCAAATGGCTTACCTTTGTAAGAGGCTTTTAGCACTGATATTTTATAGAGAAGAAGGGTCTTAAAACTTTTTGGCAAAATCACTATGTCAGTCTAACACTTTTACAATGCGTCAAGTCAATAACTCATGGATTTGGCATCACCATCCGGGGAGATATAAACGACATATTTGCTTTGAGAATGGAGAACACCTTAGATTTTATAATCCTTTTATAATTACGTTATTCCCGTCAGCCGACTCAAGGCCTCAAGAGACCTGATGGCACCCAAACTAAACCACGTCCTTTATAATGTTTACAAGTTATCACTCTGCTTCAACTTAATTGGACTCAAGTGGCAAATTTGGAGTAATGTGAAGATTAAGTGAATGAGCAAGATGTACTGTAAAAATTTGATAGGGTTTTTTGTTGACATAGACATAAACAGTAAAGAAAGTACATATCTCACACGGTCTCCTATTTCTCTAGAGGAATAATAAAAAAAGAGGTGAAAAGCCTTTGGAGCGAAACCGGAATCCAAGTCATCTTTCCACTCGTCGGCAGTACTCGCTCTCGCTCCTTTTTTGCAAAATGTGCTTGGAGAAAGTCACAGAATTGTTTATGCCGAGCGTAGGCGGCCAGAAACGGCCTTTGTGTACTTTGCAGAATACAAAGCGCTTCCTTGATTACGTTTGGAAATGGAACATGTTTTACAGTCAATTCAGTTACAATTTTATCTTTATATACAATATAATAATATTATTGACTTTGACGGCAGAGCCAAGATCACGAACGTATTTACCTTCTACAAAGAATAAGTTTAGCTGTTCAACGTGGGAATACAGTCAGTGTTTTGGGTACACTCCCAGTGACCGCCGTTATGACGAATTTATTTTATTTTATTTTATTGTTGTGTTTAAAAAACGGGATAATGTTCAACAAAACTCATTAAGATATATATAATATACTATATAAGCGTAATTTTAATTGTTGGACAAGGCACTGTTTGGCCTTTACCGAAATATTAATCTGATGTGATCATTTCATAACTTTAGTTGCCTCGTTACCTGTCTAATTTCGGACACTGGATATTCTCCTCCAAAAAAATCAACAAGAAACCTTACACTTGTATATCTACATATATATAATTAATAGTTCATACAGAACGTTTTACAAGATATTTAATTTAATTAATTTGAGTACAAAAGTAAATTGTATTCATAGCTTCTCACCNCCGTAATGTATTTAAGCCCCGCCCATGCCCCGCCCCCCCTATCCTACAATGTTAAAATACGAATTTCAGAAAGGGTGTACGCTTAAAGGGGCTTAAAGGGGTGAGAAGCTATGATTGTATTGTCTGAGCATGAGAAAGATTGAGTTTAAAGAATCAAGTGGGCTCGAACCACTTTTTCCAAAGAATTCAGTACCAACTTAGCACGCAGTTGTGATATGAGCAGTCGTAACATTATATTGAGTAGCTTAAAATGTTACACAAATAAAAAGTACAAAATCCTAAATTATAGAGAATTCCTTGGAATGACAAGTTTCACATGACTAATAATTAAAACTATTTATAATATTCTTCTAGGAATTAGTCAACATTCATATAACAGATCTAAATTTGTACATGTTTTCTGGGACTAAGTGACATTATTGCCTCACCCGATCTTTTAAATAAATATCGTGGCATAAAGACAGGAAATTAATAAATTTGTAATTTGCTAGAGTGGCTCTTTTGGGGAGTTATCTAAATTTGATTGAATTTTCTTTATCTAATTATAATTGTCCACATTTGTGGAAGTTTTTCCTAATGTACGCTTGTTACGTAAAAATAAGAGAATATTTTAGATAAAAATATTAGCCTCAAGAGTCTCCCCATCTGCACATTTAACGATTTCAAATTTAGCCCGCATTTTAGGGGTAATTATTTTCAAAGCTTGATTCACGGACAAAAACTCGCCATTTTGTTTCACATAAAGCGCAAAGGCTAGTATCGGAATGTTTAAAAATTCGCCATAAAGTCGCCTCATTTCTAGATCAGGCACCTCCTTAAAGGGAACGGTATCGTCCGTATCAAACAAGTAGACAACGTCTTCCAGTCGGATACCACGAACCCACCTGTCAACAATCTTCACGCGTCGTTCATACTCTGGCTTGGTCTCAGGATTCGTAACCAACTTTAGCATCACTAGTTCATTTAGTGAAGGGAAAAACTTCGATTTTGCAATGTGAGCTCCATATCGCTCCAGTTGAGCATGCAAGACGTTGAAGTAATTAAAGTACAGTTGGCTATCCAGCAGAGTTACTTGAACCATTGCCCTTCCCAAGTTACGCTCGTCATCGATGATCCTAGAGATGGTTGCTGTGAACCGATCGCCCACGCTAATGGGATAGTTAACTATTGGCAGATCTTCGCTGTTGCTCCTTGACTTTTCCGCGAATCCACCGCCATTGCAAATTTCCTCGTCAGTAATAGCGAGCTTGGTCCCACCACTATATTTCTCCCATTCCCACACCTTCAGTTTGTTAATTTCCTCGGCAAGGGAGATTTTTTTCCGATCTTGTACATATCTCATCTGTACTTTATGACTCTGTCCAAAAATCCCAGTCTTTTTATTTGTTGGCGCACCAAATTCCACTTCGAACTCCTCCGTGGCCATGCTTTTGATCAGATTAGAGAATTGCATCATCAGAAACAAATCACTCGTACTCTCCATGCCGTCCAAGACTACGTGGTATGCCATCATCGGGTAAGTCATTATCTCTTCAGTCACCTCTTTCAGTTGGTCCATTTTCACAGTGGCTCTTCCTCCCGCATCAATAAAGAAGACTGATGCCAATCCCTTGTCTGACCGTTTCAGAATAATTGCTCGATTGTACTTGCCATTAAGCGGAGCAAGCACAACATCTTTCACTTGCGGAACTCGTCCAAGACCTCCATCTGTAGAAACTGCATCCATAATGTCTTCTTTAAGTTGGAAAAACTGGTCATCTTTCACATCCACGGACATGATATCAAACTCGCTATAATTGTCCAAGTATTGTGCAACTATATTGAATTTTGTCCCTGACATTATCTTCTCCAACGGTTCTGCTGGAATGAGATCATCCACTGTGTATCTTTGCCGCTCTGAAGGACGAAGTTCATCGCTTGTCGCGGTCCCACTGGCTCCAGTAGAATCAGCCATGTCCATGAATTCTGTTGAAGACAAAAGTGTCAGTCTCGATAACACATTCCTACTTGCAATTTAATTATTTTAACTCACCAACAAGTTTCCTTTGAATAACGAATTATCAATTCAGTCCAGTGTTCAGTTCAGGCTCTCGCCGGCTTCCAAATCCAAATCTTAACCTTCAGTTCTCCTTCTTTCCACTCTTGAAAAATTCTCCCCAACTTCCTAACTGCTTGCTCAGTGCTAATTGCAATCCTAGAAATCATAAGATAAATCATTAATTAGTGATAACTTTTGTTCAAATAAAAGCGTTCAGCATTTGCTTCTTTCCTTCACAAAACGTCGTATGTACAGTAAATACTAATTCATTTAATTTTTAACTAACCGAATGTTCAAAAAGCCCAAAATGTACAACGAAAAAAAAACCACTTCCCTCCAACTCGATACACTCTTTACAATCCTTCAATCCTCTTCAATAGTCTTCAACCTACTTCCTACCGCCACTCCAATCCGAATTAATTAACGAACCCCTATTCATTCACTAATTTTTCGAAATTGATTTTGACACACTTAAAGTTCCGGAGAATTCTCTAATCACTCACCTCACCAATCACTATAATTGATAATAGTCTTATTAAATTTTAGCTAAATTCTGCCACGCTTTTTTTGGTGATGCCTGTAACATGAGCAGGTTCTCTCCAAGCTTCAGAGAACATTCAGCATTCACATCCATGCTTTCGTCTTTGTTCGCCGGATCAGTTGAAAGCGTCATATGGCCACGTGCTTGTATGAAATTTGATGAAAAATGCATATTATGAATCAATCTCTCCACTTTTACTCTATTTCAATTGACACTATATATTTATTTTTTACAAAGCGGATGACAGTTAAATATTTTCTCTTTACATACATACACATTTACACTCATTACTCAATTATGTAAATGGGTAGCTGTATATAAATTAAGTAAACGAAATTTTAAGAGAACACCTTTCTCTCTCTCTCTCTATCCATATAAATAGTTATGGCTACAGTTTCTCTTAAACTTTTACAAATCAGTTTTCTTTTTTGATGTGTAATTCACAAATTGCGACTATTGATACGTGTCAACAACTAGATACTACAGGTTAAAAACAAGTCTACATTTTGACGTTTTAACGCTTATCTTAAATTCTAAATATTAACTACGTAAGTAAACTAGTAAAATGCAGAAATCTTCAACAAAATTCGAGAGCAATCTAGTATTAACTCTCAACTACTTTCGGAACGATATTGTGCTGTTGTTTTTTTTTAAAGTTTGTGTGTGAAGTGTTTTGATTCTCATTTAGAAATACTTTTTGTTTTCTTGTCGACTTGTTATTCTTGATAGTCAAAAGGTGATGACTTTTTTTGTTGATACAAAAATGTTATTGAAAAGCTTGTTTTTTTGCATATACCTTAAAGGCCATTTAAATTGCGCGAGGAAGTAGTTTTGGCTTGAAGCGGAATGCGCGGTATAGGCAGGATCACAGGTAGAGCTATAAATAAGTTGACAGAGCTATTATTAAGCAAAAAATTGATTAGGTTTTGTCATTTCTTTACCCGTTTACCAAGCCCACTATAAGAATAAAGGAAGCCTACTTGTTTTCAATTCTTGGACAAGGCACTGTTCAATTTACTATAATGGATAAGGTCTTTCCGAAATATATGATGTCATCATGTCATTATTTAAGATTACTTGCCTCGTTGCCTGTCTATTATAAGGGCACTAGTTATTCCCGGTTAAAAAAAAACAGTCAAAAAACCTTACTACTTGATCATGATTAAGAATGAAAAGCTTGTCATGTCAGAAAGCTACGTTTCATACAAAACTATTTCAATGCTTTAAAAAGGTTACATAAATTTAAAATTGATTTGAGCACAAAAGCAAATAAGAAGTTCAAAATTCGTTATAAGAGGATTCCCTCATGTGGCAAGGTTCCCATGGCTAATAATAAAAACAATCGTTTATAATATTTTACTAAAATTATTCAACGTTCTTTCAAGACAAATACTCAACTTGGTTAACTATTAATTTTTTGTAAGTAGGGAAATGAGTGGATATTTTAGTAAAAATAATAGTATTGCTAACGGTACTCACTATAAATGCCTTGAACACATTCGATTATTCTTCTGAAATTTGCATTTCTTCTTCCCCGGCCCTAACTAATGGCAGAGTGTAACCTGAGGCAGTAAAAATCTCTAGTCTAAATAAGCTTATTTCTCTCAAATCAGAGGAGAATTAGTTGAAGCAAATGAAACAATTAAGTATATGAGTGAACCATCATATTTGTATGAGCAAAAAATAACTAGCGGTATTTATCCGTTTCTTCGCTGTTGGTAAGTATTACTGCAATTTGATTCTCCTTCTGTTCGAGAGGTTTATCAGCCTTCATGGAAATTGAAACGCAGACTTTTACATTATGAACAATTGCTGTGTCAATTATTATATGGCTTGTTAAAATTAATATCTTTAAAACACTCTGACCTTCTCACACTCAATCACGCAGATAATGTTAAATTTATATTCCTTTACGAATGTAGAAAACAATTGTCAAAAAAATAATAAATCAAATAAGCGCATTCGATTCCTGTTGAACAACAAAAAAATTTCCCTTCCCTTAAAAAAGAACAAATTAACGTATAAAAAAATTGAATGAAAGTTTCTTGAAATAAAGTCAAGTAAACCGTAGTATAAGCAGTTTACACCCTTCATATCTAATGTTTTAAAGGATAAAATCTGAGACACTGAAATAAGTTCGGTTGTTTGAAACACTTTGCGCAGTAATGTGCGCTGAGAGAAATTGTAAAAAATAACATGCTTTTTTCTCTACTGAATACAGTTAAATAAATACGTTTTCTGCCACTTTCCAAAAAAACGGCAACTTTCTTTGGAGTGTATTCGTATAAAATCTCTGTAAAAAACTGAACTCGGAGGAAAAAGCATTTCGGCAAAATATGAGCTTGAACACGTATAATTTGACTTAAAATTTTCATTATAAAAATTAACACTAAACACTTAAAATATTTATATAAATTATGGTAATTAAGAACAAGACATGCTATTTTACTGCAATTCCCGTATTACTCGATTAAAACACTTAACCGATTATTTTTCTAAGCCAGTGCATTATATCATCTTCCTCTATTTGATTAAATGTGGCACTAGTAATCCAGTCAGAGACAAGTTCATTATTTCTCTCCCGAAATTCACACACACACATTCCTTCCTTACAATTATCGGAAACAATTTCCATACAGATAAATATAATATTGCAAGCTGAACTGTACTTCCAAAACTGATTGTTACTTTTTAGAAAAAAAGAAAGTGATTCTTCCTTATCCCTTAAAATGGCTTGTTTATCGTACTTGTTCCTTCCCCGTGCTCAACTAATCATCAAAAATATCAACTGACAGTGACCGTAATTTAACTTCACTTTTACTCCCTAGACCAAACTCTTGAACTTGAGGATTTCTGTTGATTTGTTCGCTAAATATTATAGGAATCTGCTTATGACTTGGGTACACTCCCAGTAATACAATTTCATCACTAATTTATTTACACTTTAGAAAGAGATGCCAAAAATTTTCGCAATTTGCATAGACAAGTGAGGTATTGAATAGTTGCTAGTGGAAATTTCTCTTTTTCTCGTTACGAAGGGAAAAATATCATTTGTCAGTTTACAGTATAGCTAATCGAATTCCATTTTATCTATTAGGGTGTTAATAATTAGTTAATCATGGTACGATTTCAGCATTTTCAGTCAAAGATTAGCTCCGATCTCGTAAGACCATTTTCTTATCTTCACCAAAAGAAAGCTTCAACAACAACATTCAACATGGGAATTATAGGTTTTCGATTAATTTTGTGCTATTGACAGAAACAAGTCGTTTACTTAATTCGAGGAAATATTACAACACTTTTGATGTTAAATCTCAATCAAAATGATGTTAAGTTCCTCCCACCCATATTTCGTGAAGCACCGATTATAAAACTTTGGCTTTCCTTCCGTAAATCAAGTAATCGACAAGTTTTAAAAAAAACAATCAAAATCACAAAATCCTAAACCTAATTAATATGTACCGTGTTCCTTTACAGTAGCACTACTTTTAAAATACTTCATTCCTTAAAGTCTCCTCCGAATATCTCAATCTGTTAAAGAGTTTGATTTGTAAAATTACCTTTTCTTACCGAAATCAATACACATCATTACTTCCTGTGTAGAAATTTCCCTACCTAGTAAATAATCTAAGTTTTAAAAAATCCTCAAGAGGCCATTCTGATCCGACAGCGTTCTTCAGCCAGGAATTTTACTAGGGAAATTATTTTTTTATGGGAAACCACGACATTCAATTCCACATTCTCCATTTTTCCTCACATTCCCGAGAATATTAGCTGTGATCATAATTGGACACCCTTCTTTACAGTCTGGCAGTGACTTTGCTCCTTCTTCCTTTTCACTTTAAACTACAATACTTTTAGCATGTTTCCTAACCATTATAGAAGCCTAACAACCTTGCGATTTTTTTTACAAGTACGATAAAACTCTTTCCATTGCGATAAAATATAATACACTGTACGGGGTTGATAAAAACGTTTTGTAACTTAAAAACGGAACAGTTCCACTTAAAATCTATCTGTATGAAATATGTACATTCACACTTGTTTAAAAACTTGTTAATTTTTTACACTAACTTCGTTTATCACTAATAAATACTGCTAAAAACAATTTACCTATTAAGACTACTTTTCTATCTATTTGCAAAACTACGGAGCAAACCAAATCCAGTCGGAAAATTATTAACTCAAGTCCTGGAAATGGACTTGGAGTCCGCATCACTAACTATTTCAGTAGCCTATGTAGTCTCGCGTTTCGTGACAAGTCACACTTATCCTATGTCTCATTCTAATCTAATCTTAATTAAAATTACACTAAACCACTACACAATAAAAAAATTTCGGTGCAAAGTGATTTTACACACCGACGAGCTTGGCCACTTTACAACAAGTCTCCGAATTGGCGAATTCCTTGTTAAAAAAGCAGGGCTTTAAAATGACAACTCCCACACTATTTTCTAAGAATATTTTAAAAAGTAGTTAGCACATTATCATCTCTGGTAATACTATTTTTTTCAGCAAGAAAATAAAATGGTTTTGAGGAATTCGGTTTGATATAATAGGAGAGCTTTAGAACAGTACTAAACGGAAAAGATTTTTTGAGTGAGGCACTGCGCAGTTATTTGTGTACGAAATAAAATATTGAAAAGGGTTTTTTTTATCACATCATCTATAACAATTAACAATTAGCTCATTCACCAATCTCCCCAGTTTTGATCTACTCCCTAAGTATTCTATCTAAATTGAAATAAATGCGGGCAGTGAATGATCACAACGAAGTTCACACTGAACAGAAGCAATCGTTGCTAAAAAAACCAGGACGATTTGAGGTAAAATTATAATAAAAACAATTAGTCTCTATTACGAAGAAAATGATTAGAATACAAAACTATGAAACTGTTGAGGGCGATAATTTTTAAGGAGAGATCAACTTAAAAAAGTTTTGGTTGTTGTTCGACAGTGATTCCTCCGAGAGAAAACAGCAGTCGATTATATGAGTAGTTCTAGACGATTACTCATGTCAAGATGAGCACATGCCAAAATCCTCGTAGAGAACTTGTAGTGCCCAATGCGACGAAACTACGTTGGAACTTTCGTCATCAAAATGATCATCCTCGTCGCCATCATCCCCTGACAACAGAGCACTTGGATAATCACAAGGTGAACTACCACAAACTTTCTTATGACACTTGTCACCATCTCGAAGGGCTGACTTTACGCTTCCTGAGTTAAGCTTCTTCTGATTACTCTGTGATTTGGGTAATATCTGAACACAAGACGAGGTTGAGGAAGTTGACGATGTTGAAAGTGACGACGAAGAAAGTAACGACGAGGAAGAAGAAGTTGATCTTGTACTTCGGCTAGAGGCGGTAAATGAACCAGTGTCATTAAGCGAAGCAAGTTCAAACGGTGAAGGTGGCAGTGTTGTAAGGGAGCTGGACCCTTCGGAGTGCGTTGGCGTTAAAGGCGCTGTTTTGGACCGAGGTTTACGTTTTCTCGTGGCTTTCTCCTGTCGCACTGGAGGGAATAGAGAAGGATACAGGAGACGAATCTTGTCGGCGGGAATTCGCCTAAGTGGCACCAGCTTCACTCGAGTGAATTTACTTTCTGGCATCCATTCGTCGGGAAAGCTGTATAAATAACTCGATTTTAATCTCATCACTTACATACACCAATTGACTTTACATTTACATTGCCGATAACTTACATGAATCTTGGATGCCATCTTATGAGAACTTGGCGCTCACTTTGGGCAATTACTCGTCTAGCCATAACCTAATTAAAAGAGTAATGTTAATGATTAACCACATCATCAGACCTGCTTGCTTTCTTTAGCTATTAGATTTGAGAATAAAGGTTACCTCTCCCCTGAAAGTGCAATCATGCGCATTGACCGCGAACCGATCCACAGATGAGGCAAGCCAGTGCTTGATCACTTCCATAATTCGTTTATCGAAGTAGTCGACACGTTGACCTAATGATTTAATAAATTACGGTTTATATACCATCATATTAAGCATCATATTAAGCATCACATCATCTTGATTTGCTCATACCTATGTTAACCCTTTGCTTGCGAAGCCGCAGCTTTTTCCTACGAGATGACTTCGCAGGGCTAGCATCAATTTTCTTATTAGCCACCGTTGAGCTTCCTTGCGTTCCATTTGTAGTACCATTGGTAGCGATATGACTATTAACGTGTCTCTCCAGAGCGTTCTAGAATTGAGGAAACGTTATTAATCCGCTTTCCTTTTCTCACCTCATTTTGGTAAATGTTTGCAACTTACTTGAGAGGAAAATGAAAGACCACAACCCGGGAAGATACATTTGAATGGCTTATTACCGCTGTGACTAAGAACATGCCGTTCGAGCCAGGAAAGGGACGAGGACCGCTTATTGAAAACCTTGCAGCCCTCCCAAAGACAAACGTAGCCGGCTGTCTTCATCTGAGGTGCGACGTGTGTTGTCTGTAATAAACAGTTTAAATTGTTATTAAAGAAAGCCTTAATTATCTAAACATCACAACATCTCCCAGTTATAAATTACTTGTAAGACATTTCCCCTCATAAAAAATTTGCCAAGATAGCCGACACATGTGTCACCCTTTACATAATATATGAATCGTTTCCTTGAAATCCGTCATGCCAGTTAGCCGGGAGCTCTAATATGCTATTTCCCTTTCGAAATTAATTTCTAGGTAGATATTAGCCATAATTTCTAGAAAAAGATAAGTGGCGCCTTCTGCACTCCCTGCTTATTGCAAGAACAAGGAAGGGGAGGCGGTTGAGCCACACACCAACTCTTTCTCGGTGAAATAGCATAGACCACACGTTCTCTCTTCAACCACAGTGTGCAATCATGCAATGCATTCTCTTCCTGGAAAGAAATTCGGACAATTGGGCCTGTTTCCTACTCCATAATGAGAAAGTGGGGAAACGCAGCAGCTTCAAGACAAACTGCTCCGCTACTCTTAGCCGCACACACTCCCCAATAGTTGCTTCATTGCTTCTTCTTTGGCAAAGAGAGACAAGCATTGCGAGACATTCTCATGCAAGCTAAATGAGAAGAGAGTGAAAAGCAAAATCAATAAACCTGCCACCACCCCAGGAGCCACCTAGCTAAAAACCACTATAATATCTAGAAGCTCAACGTTTTTTCCCTGAACTTCAAGGTACATGACCGTCAGAAGGACGGAGATGGAGGTCTGAGGAAATCGCATGCAATATCCTAGCAATTATTGCTAGTAGTTTGTACTTTCAACTCCTTTTTCCACGACCCACTCAATTTTTCATTGAAGACAAGTTGAAATCTAGAAAAAAAATTGTATAAATAGGCAGATTTGTTGTTGGTCTGGGAGTAGAACGGAAGTCCAAGTTACTATTTCAGACAAGCCAGGCCACATTACATGTAAAGAAATGTTGTTAAGAGGGTATAAAAAGGGCGATAATAATTCATAACATTGCAAATTAGCATGTGGAGTGATGGTAGTCGCGACTGGCTTACACATGTGTTGCGAAACATGATTTTATCGCAAAAGAACGTCTAGAGAGAGAGAACGCTCCGGACAGAGTTTTAAGTTTGTGAGAACATTTGATATACATTTTTCAACTGTTCTGCCTCATGAACTCCGTGTTTCTTGGATGCTCTACACTCGCAATTATATTTTCGGCTGAAAAGTGGCCTTTTATCGCACCTCCGCATCTTGTATCAAAAGCGAGAGAATAAGTTCGTCCTTTATTCAAAACCAATTATATCAAAATACATTCTTTGGTAAATATTCGCTCAAGATATCACTTCGTGGCATGAACAAAGAAAGCCCATTTCCTGCTCAATTCACTAGAAACGATTTGAAAAAATACCTATGAGGTATTTCGAAACAACTGTAATGAAAGGTTGGTCGCTACTGGGCAAATACTTAGGTAATATATTCCTTTTAAAGACAAAAATAGCGTGGACTTTCCTAGCGAAATGATGCTAGAATCAGCAATTGTGAAATAATTCAAGCCTCGTCAGAGCAATGTTTTGTGGAAAGTAGTTTGCAATTCTCATCAGTCATGCATGGCCTATGTCATTGGCTTTTGCGGGCGAATACTGCGAATTTAGCTGAATAAGAAACCACTGCAAATGCCACTCTCAAAAAGTCAAGATAAGAACGACTAGTCGGGTTGAAAAAGCTCATGACTTGGTATGCGGGAAAGGTCATCTGTTTTTATGTAGAAAAAAATCTGATTTGGCAATAAAAAGAAGGAGAAAACTTGTGTACCTGGATATGTTCAAGAATGTTGTGACTGGCCTCGGTGGTAGAACAAGTACAACCTTTCCACTGGCAAAGCGCTTCTTGATGAACTGGAGGATTGGTCTGAAGAAGCGTCGAAGCAGTCTCCGAACCGGTTGATGGGGATAGCGAAGATGCTTCAATTATGCTGGCGTTGCTAGCATTTGTGGGTACGACGTTGGCCGTCGTCACCGAGCCTGTCGCTGGCTCACTTTGTCTTTCATTGAGACTCGCTCCTCTCGCCCCTGACGATGACGAAGCGAAGGAGGATGAAGAGGGCGTTGTGGACTTACTACTAACTTGGTACGTAGTTACAGTATTGGGATATGTTGACGAAGCGGTGGATGACGAACGACTTGCAGAGATCAGGTTGCCCACGTCCAAATGCTCGGAGGTGAAGTCACAACACGTCGATATCAGTTCCGGTGATTCACTTGTACTTGGGCTTAGCGTTGCAACGCCACTGCAAAAAAGAAAAAAAAATTGGAATTTAATTAGAGTTATATAAAACCATCATTATTGCTTGAGTAATTCAACTTGTACCTACTTTACTACGTGAAAATCTTGTAAGATAAATTTTATTAGCGTCATAAGTCAAGTTTCGATGGGCGACGTGAAAAAAATGTTTTCCTTCAGCTTTCTTGTAA
>JAHZMU010001249.1:0-21969 GCA_027743725.1 Rambutsinella grinnellia | reverse complement strand
TATTAATGAGAAATGGGTTGTTGGAGTAATGTGTGAGGGTGATCCCAGCGCCCTCTTCGTAACCCGTTTTATGCTCAGCTCACAATCAGAATTTGCTTTGTATGAGAATTATGAGGTAGACTTATTTTTTAATACTTAACTTATTTATTTAATAATTTTTAAAATTATCACGTAGGTTTTGTATCTACCCCCCGGAAGTTTCAAATGGGCTGCATGTGAAGAAGCAAAAGAAATGGAAGCAGTTCCAGTCCACGATGAGGACAAAAGTCTACTGGTTTGTGCAGGTAAGCTCCCTAGTTCTTTCCATGTCATTGGAGGGCTTAAAAGAAGCCACGAAGTTAAAAACCTCCACGACATTTACGTCCTCGTAGTAAACGAGAAGGGAAAAGAAGGACAGTACAAGTGCAACTCTTGTGGACAAGCTTTTCCTGTCGCACGGGCCTTAAAGCGACACTCCAAGCGTGTCCATAAATAAGTTAAAAATAATATAATTTAAATTGATTTTACAGAAGAATGTTAGTTTTTAATTTTAAATTAAGATTTGCTTATAAACTATAATTTTATTCAACTAATGTTAATCTAGTAAGAGAAGAAATTAATTCTAAGTAATATGAATACATACTTTCAAATCTATTGTCAACTTTTTGATTGTCTAATAATTACAAATATTGTTGCCTAGATTAAACTCTCCCCATTTTATTGCCAGAATTTCATTTGCTATCTTCAAATCTCTGAATCTTTAGAATTATTCGGGGTAAAACGCCTAAACAAAGTCGAGTTCAACTACATCTTCTCTCTCATCTATTTTACAAATTCTCTCCAATTCCGTTGGTTCCTTAAATAACCATTTGGAATATAAAATATCACTTACAAAAAAGGGCAAATTATTATTCCCAACTTTGATTAAAACCTCCTTTAACTTTTCCCCATAGCCTAAATCAACGGCATACCCATCCGCTGCAAATTCCATCCTCCACTTCAAAATATTAGTTAAATATTGCAGAAAAGAGTTGAAAACTATAAGTAGATATTCCATCACAATGATAAGTCCAATGATAAGCGGAGTTTGTAATTTATGCGTAGTTGACTTTTCAGTCATACCTACCCACTCATAATCAGTAGTCTCAGACGCTTCTGTGACGAAGCCAGCAGCCTCCAACAAATTCGCATTTTTGTAAAACAAACCAAACAGTGTAAATTGCACTAAATCGCTCGCCAAATTAATAAAAACATTTATAGGTAAATGGTAAAGCTTCCAGCGACCCAACTCACGGGCTAAAATCGTTTCAATCTTATCATAGCCATTTGTCTCTTTCTCGTTTAAAATTTGCATGTCTTCCCCTTCTCGGATGTGTTTATTGATAAATACTCCATTCAAGACTATTCTCTTTCTTCCACACAAGCCATAGAACAAAACATTTGACTTCACAACTGACCAGTTCATAACGACAACATCCTTTAATGGAAAGTTTGCTCGTTTGGCAAGATTAGTAATTCGGTCCTTAAGGCGAGTGTTTTTCAACCGGCGTATTTTGCAAAAGCGGGTATTGACAAGGAAAATGATGATTACAAATGCAAATTTGGCTAAATTAAATATAATCCAGACCCATAAAAAGAAAAAGGGCCCTCCTAATAACCCTATTAATTCTAGCCATATCGCAAACGCAGCAAAATAACCAGTGCTTATTAAACTATTATTTATCAGGTTTCTCAAGAATGACCAAACAGATTTGTTAACTCCGTGCTTTGGCTCGAGAACAAATATTAGATAAAGATTAAGAGGAATGGCTGTCACACTATTGCACCACACGGCGAAAGTGTAGAAAGCAGTGCCTTGCCATAAAATGCCAAAATCGTAAAAGGCTGCAACACACAACTTCCAAAGATATGAGAGGAAGCCATAATGAATGATGGCCTATATAAGAATAAAAATTGCTTTAAAATTATATTAGAATTAATAACAATCTCAGACTTACAGTGCTTATTATGGATAGATAGAGGTTACCCGCGATATGAAAACACAATTTGTCCCATTCATAAACCCTTCGTTTTTCAAAAGCTTCTTCGGTCATGTGAGATTTGAGCTGGTCAGGAATAGTTCGAGTTGAGACGTAGACTTTTCCCTAAAATCAAAATTCGTTAAGCTTTTATACATTTTATTCTAATTAACCTCACCTGTCTCAAGCATAAATATGAAGTGAAAGCAAAGTCAATCCAAATGCTAGCAACGATACACTTGTAGAATATAGAGGGGGGAAAGGCCTCGAAAAATAACTGAATACCTTTGCAGTGTCTCAGCCATTTTAAATTAAACATTATTGTCCTCAGAGAAAGACTGGAAACCTTTATTGCCCACTTGTTGAAACAGAATGATTATGCGAATGCTTCATGTCACAAGCGAGCACAAGTGGCCTTGAAACTTTTCCCTTGTGCATATGGAGAAAGTACTCTCCCTTTCAACATTGACTTTTGCAAGGTGAATGCAAGAAGTGTGAAGAGCAAAAAGCTCTAAGCTATTGTATTAGTTGATCTTCGCAAAATCGATAGCCTCAACTTTGAAGCTTAACGGGTGTGAAGAGTTATCAAAGCATTAATTTGGAGGCGGATGTTCTTTGTATAAATAAAACTCGAAAAATAATTTGATCCTGATAATATAATAATATAATAATCCTGATAATATAATAATATAATAATCCTGATAATAATTTGATAATAATCCTTTGTTTTAAAAGCTAAGCAAAATTCACACAAATTATATTTCACGAAGGACAAAAATGAAGTGCAGAAAAACGTATGAAAATGATATAGGAAAAATATCATAAAATGAAACATTTCATAAGCTTTGCAAGAGCATTCTTCTCTGCTTTGTTCGCTCTCCCTATCTTGACGTCATAATATCCCATCCATGTTACATGTGGATCAAAACCATGTGGGAAAGACAGGTGGATTCGGAAGATGTGTGAAGCCAGAAATTAATTTGCAAGTTATAAATTTTGCCAAAGTTATTAACTATTTAGAACGCTATAAAAGTGTTTAAAAATCCATTAATTTAAATAATCCAATGATAATGGAAGGGCCACCAAGATATGCTTTTGAGATTCTCCCTAAAGAAGTAAGTCATTTCATAATTTAGCTGAAAAATTACTGCCTGTGAATATTTTAATATTTTTAATATAAAATAATTATAATTCGTTTCCCTTTCCAGATTTGGGAAATGATCATTTTGGAAGTGAAGGACTCTGAAGACATCCGAAATTTATTGAAGTCTTCAAAGCAATTAAACAACGCATTTATGAAAATCCACCACTTGTGGCTACTGGATAAGGTAATGCATTAATATTTGTAAATTGAATTAATTAAAGAAATTAATTATGATTGTTTCCTGCTTATTAGGTCCTTCCCCTCCTCACCCATTACAAGGAAGAGCTTTATTTGGAAATGGAAGATGTGCGACCTCTTCGTTTGGTTGATAAGCGGTGGTGTAGAGCGGTCAATTCATTTCTAGAGAATCAACCAATTCTCCGCCCATTTAACAAGGATGATGACAAGGTCAACTCTGAAGCCCACATCTTTTCCGACGATTGCCTTGAAGTTTATGAAAATGAATTATCCGACAGCTCCGAACCAATGGAGAAAGTAATTATTTGCGAGTATTCCGAAATGAGCCAGATTCGTAGAAGATTTAGAACTTCAAAGAGGAATCCATTCCCTTCCCGTTGCATAATAGGATGGACCCAACCCTCTGCCAAAGTTTACGGACTGGATGGAGAAGGAAGGATAGCCTTTTGGGAAGAAATGAACAATGAAGTGTTTAAAAGGTTTGGAAAACACGTCTGGTTCCTAACAATGGGATGGGAATGCCTAGGCCATTATAGAAGATTGGGTAAAAAAGGGATTACAAAAGATGATAAAAAATGGGAGCCAAAGTCAGTTTGGAAGTGGATTGTGAAGTCTCTCTCATCTCTAAAAAACCTTAAAGGTCTCCATCTAGAAGGGATTAATAGCAGTAGTGTCCAGTTTGATGAGATGGATGACGCTGAAGCACGAGCTTTTCTTCAATTAAATCAACTTCCTCCATTGCCATTCCTGGAGTCGTTAAAGATCTGCAGATTTAACACCTTCCATCAGCTATTCTCTCAGCAATTAGTCTCCAAATACTCTTTTCAATTAAGAAGACTCCAGATGAATATAAGTGCTTGGGATTCCACAAAGAAATGGGTGCTTCCAAACCTCACCGAACTCTCTTTGGAATATGTTAGCTCGAATGAAGAAGTCAAGAAATTATTTGCATCTTTAGAAGCTCCCCATTTGGCAAAGCTACAGTTTACCAGTTGCAGCGATAGTCGTCCCAATTTAAAGATTGAAGAGATTTTCAAATGGATTAGCCAATTTCCTTGTCTCCTCCACTTGGACATATCTTGCTGCTATTTGATAATAAGTGAAAACGGATCACTTTCACCCGATTCAAATAATTCCTTAAAATATCTCAAGATTTACAATTCATCAGGGGTCAACTACAACTTTCTACGTTGCCTCCCAAACCTCCAACGCCTTCAGATATCTGATGGTAGAAAGCCGCAAGTGTGGGATTGTTCAGCTTATCCGGAGATTAGAATTAAGTTGGAGATTGAAACTAGTTCACTATACCAATCAAATGTGTGGGAGCTCTGTCCAAGGCTTAGGACTCTTTCTCTCTTTTATAAATACAAATACAAGGGATGTTGTAATGGACTTTTAATATCCCATCGGGATGAGTTTGACAGAGCAACTTATGAAAAGGTAAAAGACCGCCAAGAACTAGAACCCGTAAAGAGCGTCAAATCAAGACTTGATATTGCCGACTTTCTTCGTATTTCTTCCACATCCGGGCGACCTTTTGTAGTACCTGACGAAGATGATTAGAGTGTTGAGCCATCCGAATCTGAATCCGACATAAATTCCCTGTTATTCCCTGTCGACGAATCAGAGAGCGGAAGCGATTGACGTTTTTATCACGTGTAAAAACTAAAATTTCCTTGTTTAATAAGTCATTTTACATTTTACACATTTTATCAATTTATATCAAACATTTTGAAGCAATTTAAAATAAATAAACTTTTACATATTTTTTCTCTCATATTTCATCGCGTTTTTACCCAATCATTGCCATATTTTTGTATAATTTTGCTCTGGATTTTTTTAGCTACTAAATATTTAACCGTAAATGGTAATTCAGTTATTGATTATAAATTAATTGCAAGATAAAAATCTAGCGCATTAAATCCAAATTTTATATGAAAATTTCATGGGCTTTTGCAGACGCTTCGCTTTGTTCGCAATTAGTCACCAAATAATTTGTACAATTGAGAAGACTCCAGATAACTGTATTTGATTGGGATGGTAAGAAGAGGTGGACATTTCCAAGCCTTGCCGAACTCTCTCTTGAAGATATCCAAGCGAGTGGAAGAGTTGTAGAATTCTTGGAGTCCTTGGAAGCGCCGCAGTTAGCAAAACTTTAACTTACAAGACCTGACAGTAATTATAATGAGCCTAAAAAGTTGAAAATAGAGGACATCTTTAAATGGATTGGTCTCTTTGCATCTCTACTCCACTTGGATATATCATGTCCGAAGTTTAATCTGATTGAAAGCGAAGCACTTCTACAAGATTCAAGGCCTCTGAAATATCTCAAAATTCGTAATTCACCCGGGGTTAATTACATCTTTCTGGAGGATGGTGCTGAAGAGGATGAAGCGGAAAACGATCTTTCGGATGAGTCAAACGATTTGGATGAGGAGAGTGGGGAGCTTTCGGAGGAGGAATATGAAAACTGAAGCGATTGAATGATTTTTGCTTAAATTAATGCTTTTAAAAATGCAAATAAATTTTTATCACAAAATTGAAGCTATTTATTTCTTAAAAAATATTTTCTGGCATCCTTTTACATGCATGTGCCTGTAATTAATTTTTGTAACGAAATTAAATGCAAACATTAAAATGAGCACAGGAAGAATCTAAATTTCATGGATATTTCATGGATTTTGCAGAGTCTGCAATGCAGACGCATCCTGCATGTTCTGCACTTTCTGCTTCGTTCGCTTTTTCTCTCTCTCTTCAAGACAGGAAAGAAGATATAGAAAGAGTCTTCAAGAGACTCTCTTGACGTTTCTCAAACGTCACAATTCCCATTCATCCCATGTGAGAAGGCGGATCCGGCAGAGTTGTGAACTGCCAGCAATTATTTTTTACCAGGGATAATAAAAGAAAGAAGTATTTTACAAGCTATTATTTTAGTAAAAGTTATTAACTCTTTAGTAAACTAAATATCTTTAAATACCTATTCATTACAAAAATCCAGTGAAAATGGAAGGGCCACTAAGATATCCATTTGAAATTTTTCCGAAAGGAGTAAGCCATTTTACATTCATCCTGGAAGTGAAGGACTGTGGAGATTTGCAAAATTTAATGAAGGCATCAAAGCAGTTGAACGACACCTTTATGGGAATCAGCCACCTGTGGCTGCTTGACAAGGTAAACAAAATTTAATATTTATACAACAAGTAATCAATCAATAACTAATCATTGATTAACTATTGACTTAGGTTCTCCCTCTTCTTACGACACGTTGCAAGAAGTATGATTTGACAATCAGAGATATGAAGAAACTGCGTTTAGTTGATAAGCGTTGGTGTGGAGCTGTAAATACTTTTCTAGAGAACCGGCCCATTCTCCGCCCCTACAACAAGAATGATGTTAAGGTCAACTCAGAGAAACACATTTGGGACAGCAGTTGGTGGACGAAGTTGGGCGACATTGACGGAAGTTGTTGTAGGAATGGGAAATACAACGCAATAGGAACCGTATCCTTTGAGCACCTAATTGATAGCTATTATCGTGCCGTGAAGAAATTCGTTGCGAATTTTAAAAATTCGAAGAGTAATCCATTCCTCACGCGTTATATAGAAGGAGAGGCTATGTCTCGTGGTAAAAATGATCTGTTGCCCGGAGGTGGATTCCCGTTTTGGTGGAAAATGAAGAATACAGTGTTCAAAATGTCTGGCAAGCATGTTTGGTTCCTAACAATGTCATGGAACATTCAAGACTACGACGAAGTCGCCGATTATATTTGGTACTAAAAGTGCATTTGTTTTTTTTATTGTATCCGGATGAGGGAAGAGAGTGTGAACGGTTGAGGGAAAAAATAGTTTATTCTGAAAAAGTTTCTCATCTCAATGTCACATTGAGATGAGATAAACTATTTTTCCCTCAACTGTTTTTATGGGAAAATAGGGAACCTCTGCAACCCCCCGGGGGTAAAACTTTTGGGTTATCTAATAGCTAAGCTTGGTAAAGCACTTAAAATTACATCTAGGTTCCAAATTTCAAGTCATTTGAGCAAATAATGTTTTATAGCATTTCCCCATTTCCCAAAAAAATTTAACTATCTTTTAGCACTTTTAACGTTTTTTTAAACACTTTTAGGAGCGCTGTCGAACATAAACAATTGTGGAGGGACATTGTAATTTCGCTCTCATCGCTCCCAAACCTCAAGAGCCTCAATGTTAATCTTCAGCACTTGTGGATATATGGAAGCGACTCAGCAGCACAAAACTTTCTGCAATCAGAAGAGAATCAGCTTCCTTCCTTGCCATTTTCTTGAGTCATTAAATATTCCATACGAATATAACCCATCTTTTAAGCTGTTTTATCAGCAACTACTCTCAAAATACTCTTTCCAATTAAGAAGACTCCAGATAAATATAGTTCATTGGGAAAATGGCGAAACGTGGACGTTTCCAAACCTTACGGAGCTCTGCCTTGAAGATATTTATAAAAGTTCGAAGGTCACACAAGTCTTGGAATCTTTAGAGGCACTGCAGTTGGCCAAGTTAAAAATTAAAGGTGGTCGTGGAATGTCCAAGTATAACTTGAAAATGGAGGAAGATATCTTCACATGGCTTACCCTTTTTCCATCCCTACTTCACTTGGATATTTCAAATGAGAACTTTACGTTCAGTGAAAGTGGAGCACTTAATCCCCAAAGGGATTCAAAGCCTTCTCTGAAATATCTCAAGATTCAGAATTGGCTCGGGGTCACCTACAACTTTTTGCGGTGCCTTCCAAACCTCCAACGCCTCCAAATATGCCTAAATGAAGAGCCCAAAGTTTGGGACTGTTCCGCGTATTCAGAGCTCGAGATTAGAATTAAACTAGAGCTTGAAACATGCTCACTCTACCAATCCAACGTTTGGGAACTCTGCCCAAGGCTTAGGACTATTTCGCTGTGCTACAGAGGCTACCAGGATTGGAAATTGGATCGTCATCATGACGAGTTTGACAGAGAGACTTATGAAAAGCTGAAGAACAACCCTAATTCAGGCCTAGGAGAGAGCGCAGAGTTGAGACCAGACATTGTCGACTTTCTCCGTAGGAACGAAGCTAGTTGTAGGGCAGCCCCGCCTAGGCCCAATGACGGTTACAATAGGAGTTTTCGCGACATCTTGTTGGGAAAAGGAGGACTGTGAGGGGTCTGTGATGAGCCTTTGGACTTTCAGAGTTTACGGAAACGATTGAATGATTTATGTAAAAATTAAAGATAATATTCTACTACTTTTATTTACACAATTACAACCTTAAGAATAATGAATTGTATTAAACATATTTCAAGACTTAAATAAATATTTTGTACATTTGACATTATTTGATTCTTAAATTATTTACTAAAATCCTTTGCTAACAATTATTCTCTAAACAGTAATTAGTAACAAGTTAAGTCAGCCTCCTAAATGGCACCTGCCTCGAGAACTGATCCCAAACGTGAGCATTTAAAAAAAAACATTCTCTTCCAATTATAACACCATTTGGGCAGTGGGCACTTTACTCAATCGATTATCTCCAATTAATTATTAAATAATAAACCGCATGGGCTAAATAAAGTCATAAATGATTGGAAATATTGTAGATAACAATGAAAACAGAAAATCTAAATTCTGCATGAAAATTTCATAAAATATTTCATGGGTTTTGAGAAGCATTCTGCATGAATCTCTGCTTTGTTTGCGCTTTCTCTCTCTCTCTTGACGTTTCTCAAACGTCAGCATTCCCATCCCATTCATCCCATGTGAGAAGGCGGATCCGACAGAGTTGTGAACTGCCGGCAATTAATTTTTTGCAAGTTATAAATTTTTGTAGAACTCTTTAGATATTAGAGTGTTTAAAAACTCCATTCATTTAAAGAATCCTGTGATTATGGAAGGGCCACCAAGATCTCCGTTTGAAATTCTCCCAAAAGAGGTAAGTCATTCCAAAATCCAGCTGAGATTTTACTAACCATTTATTTTATATTTTTAAACAATTCTAACTCTCTTGTTAATTTCAGATATGGGAGAAGATCATCTTGGAAGTGAAGGACTCTGAAGATCTCCGAAATTTAATGAAGGCATCAAAGCAGTTGAATGACACCTTTATGGGAATGAGCCACCTGTGGCTGCTCGATAAGGTAGACAAAATTCAAATTGAATATTTATAAAAGAAGTTGATAGTAATAATTAATGATTGACTTTAGGTTCTCCCCCTTCTCACGAGAAGATCCAAGGAGTATTGCTTGAAAATTAAAGATGTGAAGAACCTTCGCTTGGTTGATAAGCGGTGGCGTGGAGCTGTCCATACTTTTCTAGAGAACCAGCCCATTCTCCGCCCCTACAACAAGGATGATGACAAGGTCAACTCAGAGGATCATATTTGGGACGACATCTGTGAGACTTTCGAGGAATGGAAGGGGATGGGAACCGTGTTGTTTGATAACCACAACTACTGGGCTCTGGTGAGAAATCTCGCTAAGAATTTTAAAAATCCGGAGGATAATCCATTCCTTGCGCATTCTCTAATCTGGTGTGACTGGGGAGAAGATCAGGATTACCCGTTGGAGGAAGATCGACACCCGTTTTGGAAAAAGATGAATAAAGACGTGATCAAGTCGTTTGGCAAGCATGTCTGGTTCCTAGGTATGACGTGCGAAGGTTATCGACTGTGGGTACCGGAAACTTTGTGGAAGAGGATTGTAATCTCGCTCGCATCTCTCCCGAATCTCAAGAGTCTCCAGGTTTATATGCCGGAAATTCGAATACTTACCAGAAGCGAGTCCGCAACCCAGGAGTTCCTGCAATCAGAAGAGAATCAGCTTCCTTCCTTGTCATCTCTTGAGTCACTAGAGATTTTCCATTTTGCCCACGCCACCCACTTTAAGTTGGCTTCTCAGCAACTAGTTTCAAAATACTGTTTTCAATTACGAAGACTCCGTATGGATGTAGTCGATTGGGATATTAGCAAAAAGTGGAAGTTTCCAAAGCTTACGGAACTCTGCCTTTATGAAGAATACCGATTGGAGAAATTCAAAGAAATTTTGGAGTCTTTGGAAGCGCCACAGTTGGCAAAGTTTCAATTTACAGGGTTAAATGGTGAAATTAGAGGATGGATTAATTACAACCTAAGAATGGAGGAAGATGTCTTCGTGTGGCTTGCCCTGTTTCCATCTCTACTCCATTTGGATATAACAAACCCGTCGCATTATGTAGTAATCAGTGAAAGTGGAAAACTTGAACCTGGACAAGATTCACATCCTTCTCTGAAATATCTCAAGATTCGTAATTCTTCAGGGATAAAGTACAACTTTCTTATGTGCCTCCCGAACCTCGAACGCCTCCAAATACAACTTGAAAATGATCCCGTCGTCTGGGATTGTTCTGCTTATCCTGAGATTAAAATTAAGCTTGAAACAAACTCACTCTACCAATCCAACGTTTGGGAACTCTGTCCAAAACTTAGGACTATTTCGGTGTGTCACTGTACCAACTGCGTTTATCAAGTCGGTAGCCATCATGTAGTTTTTGACAGAGAGACTTATGAAGAGCTTAGGAACCCCAATTCAAGTCTAGGAGAGAGCGCAGAGTTGAGACCAGACATTGCTCGCTTCCTCCGTTGGAATGAAGCTTTTTATAGGGAGATGGAGGCACAGCCTAATAAAGACCAACGCGATTTTCCAGAGGAGTGGGATAATGATTGGGAGGACGATGAGGAGAATGATGAACTTTAAGGGGAATCTGATACCGGAAGCAGGAATATCTGCATAAATTAGAAAAATTCTATAAATTTATTTCCACATTTGTCATTTACCAGCCACAACAAAAATGAAATATATTAAACCTTTAAAAAAAAAAAAAATAAATCTTGAACACAAAATTGGAACCATTTATTTCTTAAATTTTTTACTGACATTCTTTCACAAGCACATGTCTCTAAACACTAATCAATAATTTAGTAACAAGTTAACAGTCAACCCCTTCACGAATTGCTCACATTCCAGAAAAGTCAGCTTAAATTTCACCTGCCCCGCACAATCCTAACATCATATTTAAGTATAATGTGGTTCTGCCAGCTTTTATTTGTTAATAAATTTTAAAGTGTAAAATGCTAGTTAAGTTGCTGGTCATAAATCGCCAGTTTTGGGTAAATGTAAAGATAAAAATTTCGCAGAGAATTTTTATTTTATTTTTCATGAAAATTTCATTATAAAATATTTCTTATTCAACTATCATTGTCAAACCACAAAACAAGTAGCATGAAACTTTTCATAAAAAGTCGAATTTACTTCCGGGCAAAGGAGGTAATAGGGCATCCTTCATCTTTTTGATATCAGGATCTGAAGCAATAATTTAGATTAATTTGAGCGAGGATAAAATTTAAAAATTCATGAAAATTATGCCACCTTACTTCTACATTTCATTCTACACTCGTTCGGATACCATTTTCCGTCATCTCCATACACCGGTCGTAAAACAGTGGGACATTTGCATCTACGTTCAGTAGCTCCAACAATGATCACGCCACAAAAGGTCATCATCAACGCAATCAGAAAGAAGCACTAGTACGACTTCATGACGGACATTTGACGGAGTTACAATGATTCCCAATTAAAACTGAGATTCTTTAAATGAAAAATAAATAAATGCACTTTGATAGGTTATGAACAGCGCTTAAAAATAGTCCAAGATTAGTCCAGCTTTTTTTTTAAGAATGGCTAAAAATAGCAAAAATTTCCGTTGAGCTTGACTTTGTTAGAGTTTTTGTTAGAGTTTTTGTTAGCAACTTAACCATTTTTTACACGACTCATGTAAGCAAGGAAAAGTAGGGATACGTGACTATCCTTTTGTTGGCTTCGCTTCTTTCGTGAATCAAGTATCCAGTCTCTCTTATCCGAAAGGCCACAAAGTGTATTAAAATTTATTCAATGAAATTATCCTGTGATTGTGACAATGGAAAGTCTGGCAAGATACCCACTTAATATTCTCCCAACGGAAGTAAGTCATTTTAAAAAGATGCAACTTTTTGCATGCCAGTGCAAAATGGTTGTTCTAAAAATATATCATTTTTGTTGGCCTTTTTAGATCTGGGAAATGATCATTTTGGAAGTGAAGGATTCTGAAGATCTCCGAAATTTAATGAAGGCATCAAAGCAGTTGAATGACAGTTTTAGCAAAATCCACCACCTGTGGCTACTCGATAAGGTAAATCAAATGCGAATTAAATATTTATAAAGTAAATAATCGTACATACTTATTACTTTTACCTAACCATTTATTTTAATTACTAGGTTCTTCCTCTTCTCACGACAACTTACAAGAAGCGTTATTTGGAAATTGTAGATGTGAAGAAGCTGCGTTTGGTTGATAAGCGTTGGTGTGGAGCAGTTAATACTTTTCTAGAGAACCAACCTTATCTCCGCCCTTACAACAAGGATGATGATAAGGTCAACTCTGAGGCGCACATTTGGGACGATACTTGTCTAAAATATCCAAGCGGAGATAGTTCAGACGCTGCAGGAACCGCAGCCTCCCTTGACCATGATCTCATGAAGAAGTTATCTGATAATTTCAAAAATCCTAAGGGCAATCCATTCCTCTCCCGCTCTATAGTAGGGTGGACACAACCTGACACCTCTGATGAATATGAGGATGATCCCTTGGATGAAAAGATTGAAACCTTTTGGGGAGCAATGAACAATAAAGTATTCAAAATATTTGGCAAGGACATCTGGTACCTGAGTATGATGTGGTTCAATTTTGGAGCTTGGCAACAGGAATCATTGTGGAGGAGAATTTTAATATCTTTGTCATCTCTCGCAAACCTCAAGAGCCTCGACCTAAATATTATGAACATCAAGGCACTTTCCGTACAGAGGCCCACAGCCCATGTTTTTCTACAATCAGAAAATAATCAGCTTCCTCCCTTGCCATTTCTTGAGTCACTGATGATTAATCGCAGTAACAGCTTTACTAAGCTGTTTTCTCAGCAATTACTCTCAAAATATTTTACACAGTTGAGAAGACTCCAGATAAGTATAATTGATTGGGATGTTAAGAAACGGTGGACATTTCCAAACCTTACGGAATTCCACCTTGATGATATTAATGCGAGTAAAAAGGTTACACAAGTCTTGGAGTCTTTAGAGGCGCCGCAGTTGGCAAAGCTTGAACTGGAAGGTTCTAACGATGACGATGCAAATTTAAAAATTGAGAAAATCTTCTCATGGCTTACACTGTTTCCCTCTCTACTCCATTTGGATATATCGTGCGAGATGTTGATAATCAGTGAAAGTGGAGCACTGAAATCTCCACAGGATTCAATGCCTTCCCTAAAATATCTCAAGATTCATAATTCTTCAGGGGTCAACTACAACTTCCTACGTTGCCTTCCAAACCTTCAACGCCTCCAGATAAGCCTTGATGAAGAGCCCGTCGTTTGGGATTGCTCAGCTTATCCTGACATTCGAATTAAATTAGAGCTTGAAACGTGCTCCATCTACCAATCTAATATTTGGGAACTCTGTCCAAAGCTTAGAACTCTTTCGTTGTGCTACAAATCCGATAAATTATCAAAAGACTGTAATCATCATGACGAGTTTGACAGACAAAGTTATGAAAAGCTCAAGAACACTCCTTCTGAGCTACGGGAGCGCACAGAGTTGAGATCAGATATTGCTTACTTTCTCGGACTAAAAGAATCTGATTCGGGGGACGAACAAGAGGAGGAGGATGATGACGGAGATGATGAAGAACACGATCTCTCGAATGCAGAAGATGAGCAGATGGAAGAATCTGAAGACGGAAGCGATTGAAGGATTTATACATAAAGAAGAGACAAAATTACATTTTTTATTTCTACATTGCCATTGCCACTGTGGCCCAATAATGAAATGTATTCAGCCTTTTTTTTTAAAAAAAAGGCAATTAAATTTTGATGAAATTCAAAAACTAAAAATAATTTATTTCTCAAATTATTTACTGACATTCTCTTACAAATACATGCCTCTAAACACTAGTTAATAACAAGTTAACTTTCAACCCCATCACAAACTGCTAACATTCCAGAAAAGTCAACTTCTTAAATTTCACCTGCCATGCACAAGAAATCATCAAGTTGGGGAGCATTTTTTAAATGGTTTCCATTACATTTAAAACATACCGGGTGCATTTTATTGAATCGATTATAAAATAATAAACTTCATTGGGTATATAAGGTCATGAATCATGACTCATGATTAATTTTAGTAAAACAAAGATAAAAATAAACACAGAAAATGTAAATTCTGTATGAAAATTTCATAATGGAATATTTATGAATTTTGCAGAGGCATCCTTCATGAATCTCTCTGCTTTGTTCACTCTTTTTATCTTGTCGTCTCGTCTGTCAAACGTCATAAATTATGACTCATATTATCTCATCCATGTTAAAAGACAGGTGGATTGGCAGAGTTGTGAATTTTGACCAATTAATTTTGACAAAAAGGGATTTAAAATTAATTCATTTCAAGAATATTTTTGAAAAAAAATGGAAGGGCCACCAAGATATCCATTTGAAATTCTACCAAAAGAAGTAAGTCATGTACAATGACTCATTTCAAACTTGAGCTGATAATTTTATTAAAATAATTATATTTTTTATACTTTTAAATAATTCCAAGTCGCTTTTTATTTTCAGATGTGGGAGGAGATTATTTTTAAAGTGAAGGATTCTGAAGATATCCGAAATTTTATGAAAGTTTCAAAGCAGTTGGACAACACCTTTATGAAAATCCACCACCTGTGGCTTCTCGATAAGGTAAATTAACTAAATATTTGTAGAAAAATAGTAATTATTATACTTTTAATGATTGACAGGTTCTACCTCTTCTTACATCTTACAAGACGTGTTATTTGGAAGATGAAGACGTGAAGAATCTGCGTCAAGTTGATAAGCGGTGGTGTGGAGCAGTAAATACTTTTCTAGAGAACCAACCCAGTCTCCGCCCCTACAACAAGGATGATGACAAGCTAAACTCTGAGGAGCACATCTGGTCCGACGCTGGTTTCGAACATGAGACAGTGGATGAATCAGAGACAATTGGAACTGTAACCTTCACAGACTATGATTTAATGAACGAACTCCCTTACAAAAATCCGGACTGCAATCCATTCCTCGCCCGTTCTATAATTGGATGGACACAACCTGATGAAGATTATGATGAGGACGAGGAAAACCAAACGTTTTGGGGAAAAATGAATAATGACGTATTTGGAATGTTTGGTCAACATGTCTGGTTCCTAACAATGGTGTGGGAAGGAGAAAATAATTATCAAGAGTGGGATGCGGAATCAATGTGGAGGGGGATTGTAATGTCGCTTTCATCTCTCCCAAACCTTAAGGGCTTTCAGTTTGAAGTAGCTGAAGAAATGGAGATGATAAGCATGTCGGACTCCGAAGCTCAAGAGTTTCTTCAGGCAAATGAGAATCAGCTTCCTTCCTTGCCATTCCTTGAGTCATTAAAGATTAGCCGGTTAAACACCCTTCCTGAGCTATTTCCTCAGCAATTAGTCTCAAAATACTTTTTGCAATTGAGAAGACTCCAAATGAGTGTGATCGATTGGGATGTTAGTAAAAATTGGACAATTCCAAACCTTACAGAGCTCTGCCTTGAAGATATCAATGCGGCGAAGGTTACAAAAGTCTTGGAGTCGTTGGAGGCGCCAGCACTAGCCAAACTTAAACTTAGCCCTGATATTGATGAGAATGAATTTCCAACTTTACGAATTGAGGAAGAAGTCTTCCAATGGCTTACCCTCTTTCCTTCTCTACTCTACTTGGATATATCAAGTGCTAACATTCTAATCAGTGAAAGTGGAGCACTTAAACCCGGAGATTCGAAGCCTTCCTTGAAATATCTCAAGATTTATAATTCGCACGGGGTTAACTACAACTTCCTGCGTTGCCTCCCGAACCTCGAACGCCTCCAAATATGTCTTAATGAAAAGCCCGTCGTTTGGGATTGTTCTGCTTACCCTGATATTAAAATTAAGCTGGAGCTTGAAACTTGCTCACTCTACCACTCCAACGTTTGGGAACTCTGTCCAAAGCTTAGGACTCTTTCACTGACTTACCCATTCTACGAAGATTTTGAAGACCGTGGTTATGCAGAATTTGACAGGGTAACATATAAGAAGCTGAAGAACATCCCAAGTTCAGAGGAGCGAAAGTGCGCAGAGCTTAGACCCGACATTATTGACTTTCTCCAGAATCCAGAATCTGACTCCGAATCTGATTGGGATGAAGATGAAGACGAACCTTAGGTTAAATCTTAAAGCGGAAGCGAATGCAGAATTTATTTATATAAAGATAAAATTATATCATTTTAGTTTCACATTTGCCAACCACAAAGAACAATGAAATGTATTAAACCATTTTAAAAATCCATATAATTATTATTTACTAAATTACACATTTTTTTATAAAAAATTATTTCGTAACATTTTTTTAAAACCACGTGTATTTACACAGTAATTAGTAATAAATTAACCGTCAATCCCATCACGAACTGCTCACACTCGAGAAAAGTTAGTTTCTTAAACTTCACCTGCCCCGCACAAGTGATCCCTACTGGATAACAACTTTTCAAATATCTTCTAGTCCATTTGCACCTGCTCTTATGCATCTTCCCTAATCCATTGCCCAACTTCCTCAGAACTTTCACCGCACTTAAATTAATTTCCGCTGCTCCACCCATAACAATAGAGCAAATTAATATCGCTATTAGAAAAGCTGATGTGAAGAAAACGAAAGCTAATAACCCTCTACTTTCTCTAACGCCTAAATAAAGCACAAGTGCCTGAACAGGGACGTAGACGAATATTACAATAAAGATTATATTATCCTGATGAATATCATTGTAGAGTCTTGTCATCAATTGGATTTCTCTATAAAGCAGGAGCTCCTTCTCAGACTGCCCCGAATTACTAAATATGTAGAGCCCAGCCCAAATTAGATAAAAGGAGCAAGTGAGATTAGCTAAATAAGCGTGGAGACAAGCCACTGACCCAAATAGTAATCCAGGTGGGAGGGCAATCCCGGATAGGAAATAGCCAGAGCAGAACGGCATAAAATAGAAAAATGCAATCATTGGATTGAGAACCGAACGGGGTAATAGGAGGACGAGCAATTCGCATAAAAATGCGAAAGAAATTAATAGGAAGGTGCAAGCTTTTACTAAAAATTTTAGAAGAGAGAGATGAGGCAATCCGATTTGAATTGAGTTGGTCTTGACAAATTTCGTAGATGAATTTAGGAATTGGCAGAAGGATCCGCTATGGAGAAGGTAGAAGGATGGGAAGGTTGTAACAATTATGAAAAAGGAGATGTACAAAGTGTAAACGGATTTTGCTAGGATTGACTGAGACTTTTGGAAGGCGATTAGAGATGAGATGGAAATGGGGAGGAGAGAGATTAGAGTTATGATTGATTGAATTTTGAGGGAGGGAGAAGGGGAGAATTTTGAAGTGAGCTTGTCGAATTCGAAGGGATGGAGGGAGAGAGAAAATAGCTTGTGTTTTGCCAGAACTTTTCGTAAGATTGATAAAATTAGGTCGAAATCGTCGTGTGTCATGATGGACGGAAGAAGTTGAAGAGAAAATATGAGCTTACCAAATGTCACCACTATTTGTACTGGATTGCTTGGCAAATTTTAAATCCAAATAATTTTAATTGCAATGCTAGAAAGAGTAAAGCTATCGATTTTGCTAGCAAGAACAGTTATTTGACAGAACAAAATTATTACTTTTAACCCTCTCCCTATTCACCCATTCATTATCATTTTGTCTAATGAAATGTCTGCAATTTATGAAACTTGCTTTATCTATTTCGCGGCGAAATTTTCGCCTCATATTGTCACTACTAATTAAAATAAATAGTAGCTGAGCATAAACTTATCCAGAATTTTAGTCCCCCTATTTAAAATGAAATGTGTCTTGCTATAAATTAATGTGGAGTTGGTATAAATTGGTAAAATTTCACATGGAATGAAAAGGAAGACTCTGCATACCCCAAAAAATCTAGACAAAGCCGGTTTTTCATTTTAGAGCTTTTTTAAAGGTGCACGTGCACTACACGTCGGGCAGAGAAGGAGCTTTATCCAGTCCAGTTCTTAAATTTTCATGGTGGGGACATAAAATCTTTCATAAAGTATACCTTGCCTTGCCAAAGCAAAGAAAGCCGACGTTTTTCTGACGACAAAAAAAATATCCGTTATTTCCTCTCACCAAGCCAAGCTAAAGAAGCATTTCATTTCCTACAGGCAGCCCGCTCACTCGCCATTTACCTCTTCTTGTGAAAGCATCGCTTTAAAAGGTGAAATTTAACTTGTGATTTTAGACTTTAAAATAAATTAAATTTTAAACGATTTAAAGTTAAAGTTGTACATTTTTAACTTATCCAAACGTTTTTGTTGCAGGGTAATATTACCCATTTTTATTTGTTTCTGGATGCGGATCTTCCCCACTTAACCAGGCCAAGGGTAATGCCTAATTGCGGCTTTAATTTAAAAGGTAATTATCTTAATTCATACCCATCTAATACTTTAGAATGAAGCTAATTCTCATGATTTAAAAAAGTCAAAGGTGGAAGGTGACTCAGTTTGTTAATTTTAATTAATTTTAATTTACCTCGACAGTTTTGGAAGAGACAAGTGGAGCAATAGGAGACATGAAGCTATTCACATCAACTCAACCGTGCATGACGCCACTTTCAGCTTCGAAAAAATGAAAAGGTGATTAATATTTATCAAATTTTAAAAAGCATTTTTTAAATTCATTTTTAACACGATTATCTTTGTTATTTTTAGATTGGGGATGGGGCAGTTCATTTTCAACTGGAGAAATGGGAAAATTAAAAAGTGTTAGCGTTTAAGCCCAAGTTATACTTTACTTTTGACCAATGTACGAAAGGTTAGACATCTAAACAGAGTTTTAGATTTTTAAATTTTCCAAGTTAGCTGGGTTAAAAGTTGATAGAAATTTTATTTGAAGAAGCTTTCATGTAGAAAGTTGGTGTTTATATTTTTATTTAAGCTTGCTGAATTGTAGCAGAATGATTTTAAGTTTTTTACTTTTCCGAATTTAATTAAGCTCAAAGCAGTTTTTCGAATGTAAAGTAAATGCTGCTACTTTTCAAAAATAGATGATAATCCAATTGAGATTTTAAGTAATTATTAGAGATAGGCTCTCTATTAATTCTGAGTTAATAGGAGGCGTACAGGTCTTGAGTCTCAGGTTAAACCCTGGAAAAGAATTAATTAATTAGTTCTTTTATAAACTAGACTAGAAATTTTCTTTGAAACTGAAGCTTTTAATGTAAAAAAAAGCTTAAATTATCTTAATTGTTTAAACTGTAGACTGCAGCGTGGCAGTATGATTTTAAGATTCACAAATTATCTTTAACCTTCTTTAAAACACAGTCAAAGCCCCGGTTGTGGAATACAATATTTAGTTTCGCAAAATATTTAAGTATTTAGCCAACTAATTTATTTATCAAATTAAGGTCGTTATGAAACTGAAGCTTTCAATGTAAAAAAGCTGACGTTATTTTACGTAAGTATTTCTTTTTAATTAAATCCGGTAGGATATGAGTTTGTAAACAAGCAAAAGCAAAGCTGGCTGTTCTAAAATAGTTTTAATTAACTTCTAACCGTGTCACGTTTAAAGTTTTTATATCCTTTTAGAGGTATAAAAATGCCTCAGGTATTGAATCAAAATGTTTTAGATTACAATTCCAATGTAAGGAATTCTAATTATATCTTTTTAATCGCGTTTAAAGCGTTAGTTGTTACCGTATGATTTTAAGATTCTCTAATTTTCAGATTAAATTTAAGCTCAAGTTAGATAGAAGCGTATAAAAAAATTAATTATAATATCAGGGACAATTAGATATTGATGAAATGCCAGATTGCACAAGCTTCCAACTATCATGTAAACCCTGTGGCGTTTAAAACGGTAACAGTTTCCCTTAATTGTAAAATTAACTCGAATATTTAAATTTTATTTGGTCAAAATATGATCTGGCCCAAAAGAATGTCTAAATAGCTATTCTGATCTCTTCTAATGTAAAGAAGTGTATCTTTTAAAATATATAATCGGGCTTGACGTGATACTGATGAAATGCCAGATTGCAAAAGACTCCAGAATTTTGACGTAAAATGCGTTTAGAGTAATAAGGAGATGGCTTGATTTATAAGCCGTGAACCTGGTGGGATTTAATTTTAAAAATGATTAATGAATTAATTTTCTACAAAATGATTTGTTTCTTAAATTTTGAAACTGAAACTTTTAATGTAAAAAAGTTGATGTTATTTTAATTTCAATTGTTAAATTGTTAGTTGTAGCGGTATGATTTTAAGATTCACTAATATCTTTATTTCTTCTTTCTGAATTGAAGTATTGATATAACCTCAGTAGACGAGAATAATCTTTGACAAAAATATTGGTAAATTTAAGTAAATAGTGATAATTTAATTTCCTAATGTAAAGGAAATTGAATAAAATTACTGTTATAATTATACTGCTATAAAATTTCAAATACTTTTATAATCGGGGGCGTCATGAATCACGACTCATGATATTGATGAAAAGTTGGTTTTAATAAAAACTAGGTAACCCAGCGCGCGACCCTTCCCCCCAAACGCGCGCCACACCTCCCCCTAGGGGTTACCTAGGCTCGCTTCGCTCGCAAAGAGCTCGCTTTGCTCGCTCACTCCTATCTGATTTAGGACTTTCTTTAAAATCCAACCTCTCTCAGTTCTCTCTAGTTTGAAACTTTCTGTCTCATCCAACCTCTTCACCTACTTTTTCTACATAAATGAACATTAAATTTGTGAAAAGTAAGCAACCCCGCAAAAATTGTGAGGTAAAAACTAAATGCATGGACCCCCATCTTTCGGTAGTTGGTTTTTCACAACTTTTTCCCACCTAACATTCGAAACAATTCAAGCCAGCAGGTACACTCTCTTCCCCTTTTCTTACTCTATCAAATCATATATAATTTATTGGGTTCAACCCAGAAGCTTGGGAGGAGATAATTCTCAAAGACTGCTAGAACCCATACTTAAAATACAAGATTATGATTTTTCCCGATTTTTAAAAAGATTGGTTTGTCATTTGGATAAATAAATGTGCTATATAGTTTATGTAGGTGCATTTTCTGGATTACATTTAAATTTAAATTTAAAGTTTGCGAAAAAGTGCTAACAATCTGTGTTTTTCTCATTTTTGCATATTTGCCAAAAATCAAACTTGACAACTTTGATCACTTTTTTCTCAAAGTTTTCTAAAGAAATAATTCAAGTGTTATATCTCATTTTAATCAGCTTGAACGGAGCTTCGAACCCCTATATTACTTATGGCGTCAGAACCGCTGCTTACTCCTGGATAGAATTTTTTATAATGTGTGTATTAGATATATAGATCATGAAAAGGAAAATGAGTCGGATGAAGGAATATTTCTAAAATACACGCTAGGTGCCAAACACGCAGGCACGCAGACACGCAATACACGCAGCACACGCAAGTACACGCAGACACGCAGACACGCAATACACGCAGACAAGCAATACACGCAGACACGCAGACACGCAAT